>RJVU01008328.1:987093-1076637 GCA_003731715.1 Anabarilius grahami | reverse complement strand
CTGGAGCATGACTGACAGTACTGAGAGCCAATCACTCATCTAGAACTGCGCACTGCCTTATTGGCCATTATCTCTGCTGTCAGCAGCGAGGCAGAGACATGAGCGGTGTCTATCCTAGCAGCCCCTTTGTTTTTGTCCTGTCTCCTTCCATCCAAACACTTCCATGCACTGACAAGGACACGACTAAAGCCAAATTCTGAAGCTTGTCGCCCTTTTATGTTTTAAATCTGTGACAAAAGCCCCATATCATAGCTAACTTGCAGTGTGCATCAATCACATCACTTATTCTGGTGTGTGCTCTTGTAAGATATGCCGCTAAAATTTTGCATTGGTTTGAAATAGTCAACCATTTGCAAGCTTTGTGCAGTATGTTTGTGTTAATTGCCAGTAAAATAAAATATCTATTGAACAGAAAACTGGCAAAACTTTTAGAATGGAGAAATCAAACATTAAAAATAATGGAGCTAGAGAAAAAAAACTGCCTTTTTTGCATTCCGCTGCACTGCTTTTCCATTATTTTGCTTTTTTCTCCTATTCTTTAACTTGAGCACTGTATTTTTAGAATGCTGTTTAATGATGCGAGCACAAAGGTCAAACATATAGGATGAATTCCGGTTGATTTGGACACTTTTTGCCATTGAGATGACTGGGAAAAAGTGTCCCAATCAACCTGAATGCACCCTATGTCTTGCACGTTTACATAGAAAAGCAAAGGAAAAGTATCCTTTAGTAGTAATATTTGCGTAGTATCCTAAATATTTGCGTAGTGGAATGCAAAATGCGTTCTGTGCTCATTGATACAGTCAACAACAGAAAATTAAGATTGTTTATCATGTAGCTGAGACGTTCTTGTGTTTCAACCAAAGTCCCTTTCAAGGTCTTTGGTTTCAACTAGATGGACTATGTACAGGTCACTCAGGGGAGGAGCTAATGATTCTAAACTAATAGGGCAGATTCCGTCACCAGTTTTGGGTGGGGCCTGTTACATTGAGACATCACAATGTTTATGATTTTTGGGGAATAAATATAAAAAAAAAGGAGTAGGTGGATTTCTACCATTATAGGATGGTTGTGTTGCTGACACATTTGTTCAAACACCATGTAAAAGTGAATTTTACATAATAGTTCCTCTTTAAGAAGATACAACATAATATCTTGAATCAGTGTTTTTTTTTTTTTTTTTTTCTGGATAAAATTCGAACTTCACTTTTGTTTTTGTTAGAATTTTGCTGGATGTAAAGGATGCACATATAACCATATCGGTTATCTGTCGACATCACATATGAATATACTGAAAGCTGGAAGGAATTACATTTTTTTTTCTTTGCTCTCGAACATAGGTAAGAATAAAGAGTTTAAAGGGGACCTATTATGCAAAATTGACTTTTACATGGTGTTTGAACATAAATGTGTTGGCAGTGTGTGTACACAACAACCCTATAATGATAAAGATCCACTCACTCCTTTTTTTTAATCCCCATAAATCATAAGCATTGTCTCAGAACAGGCCGTTCACAGATTCTGTACAACGTAACGTCACTTTGTACAGGCCCCGCCAAAGACTGTTGATGGACACTGCCATATTAGCATAGACCCCACCCTGAGCGAGTTGTACACAGTCCACCATTGTATCGATGCCTGAGGAGCTGTAGTGACAAGAATGTCTGGTGAACATAACAGTCTTCATTTGTGGGAATGCGCCACAGATCTAATGTGATTTCTGTCCCTGCTGTTTACGTTCACAAACAAATCAACTGTGTTTATGTGAACACTGTGTGTTTTTGACAACCTTGTGTGTATTTGACAGTTTAAGCCCAATAAAACGTGAAAGAGAAGTTCATTTCTTACTCACGAGATGTGCCGTCTGACAGCCAGCTTTCTGTGCATGTGATTCAGATGTGTGTGCTCAGAAAATGATAAATTACAAGTTTAAACTGATATAGCTTTAAAACACATGCAGATAATAAACTTTCATGAAAAAGAACTGCAGTGTCCCGTGATCGCGATATAGATGATAATCAAAACCAAGCAGATGTCTTGTTAGTAGTTGGCAGAGTATCCGATTTTGAAGCTGTGAATGCAAGAAGCGCTATGATGGATGGATAGGGGGTGGGGAGCTGCAGCTCATTTGCATTTAAAGACACATGCACGGAAACAGCATGTTTTTGCTAGCACTCAAAAATGGGTATTTACAACATGGTATAATAAATGACCTGGAGGTATTTTGAGATGGTCCCCTTTAAATAGTAGAATAGTATTTAAACTTATTAATCTAGTAATAAATATGATCAGGATGAAAAGCTTCAGTCCTGTAGTGCATGCTTGGCATAAACTGAAAAAAGGTTTTCTTCTCCCTCTTCCCTGTCTATACAGTATGTGTTCTGAAACACAGACACGCTTGACAACAATCAGTGGAATATTTTTCACCTTAAAGCAAGCTGCCATGCTGGACGAGGTTAAAGGTTAACATGTAAATGTGGGAACCACACAGAGAGGACTCAAATAAACATGAGACTTCGAGCTGCCAGACGGTAGGAATGACAGAGGGAGGGTGAACTTTATTATAGCTCAGACCCTACTGACGCTTTCAGTCTGAACATTAAGATGGTGTGTTTTTACATCAGAAAAGTAAATGCAACGAACCCAACAAGTGTTGCATCACTGAACTGCATCTTATTCTTCTGTGATAGCAAATATATACTAAATATTTAATTTTGTATCAGACAATGCGAGTTGTGCCAGTGCAAAAACTGGGTGGCCTGTTACTAAAGGTATTCTAAGTGGTTCTTAGCATGTTTTACTGCAGTTGCTATGGTGTTTTGGTCACCAAGTATTCTTGTGACCTAACTTAAGTATGAGCTTTAGTAATAGTGATGATTCCCTTTGCAAACACCACTAATTATTACAAAACCAGAAAGGGTGTTATGTAACATGCATGCTAGATGATGCAACAGGCTCAGTTTAACAGCATGTAATTGCAGGCCAGAAACAGGTTTGCTGTTGATTCAAAACTGTGTCCAAATTCATGTTGTAACATTCCCGCACACATGGGTAAGCAGAGCAAACAACAAACACCAACAACTAAAGCTCAGCAGACTCTTTCATGCTCACTTCAGTTTTCATTTTATTACAGCTGACAGTCTGAGAGTTAGTGACAGGGAAGGGGAAACAGTAAGGCCAGAATGTAGAAGAATGTTAAAGAGAGGAATCGTAAAAATCTACAGCTGTGTTTCCAAAGACAAATCGTAGCAGCTTTGAATCCAGCTGGAACTAGTTGTCGCCAATGGCCACAACACTGTGTGTGTGTGTGTGTGCATGTGTGCACGCTAATGCAGATGTGGAAATATGACAGTGGTGCTTCTCAGTAAAAGATAAGAACTGAAGAGCTTGTGTGTGTGAGAGGAACATTTTTGGAACCAAATATACCCAAACGGATAGTAAAACCTGAAATCAGCTACACTGGGGGGTCCTTAAACTGTCTCCAGGAACATTTCTTATTAAACATACTATATAATTTCTTAATGAAATGTAAAAATGAGTGTTAAACCATGTTGATGCAAAACAACATTTTTGATCTAACCAGCAAAATAACATTTTGTTGATAAATTGGTTTCTATAGTATTTCTACTGGTTATCTTCAAACACTGTGAAATCTAATTAGCTTAAAATCCAGTCAACATAAATGTATGCTAAACATCAAATATGATTATTGTGCTGCATGATATATTCTAGCTGAAATCTTATTGTATGAGGCTCCTTCATCTGTCAAAAAATTTTGGGGGGGGTGAATTATCCCTTTATAGATCTCAGCTGCTGACTGAAAGTTCAGAGGTTCAGTCCCACACAAGGGGTGACCTTTGAATTGTTCATAATTTATCACTGCTCATAAGCAGTTTTTTTTCTCTCTCTCCATAAACATGTTTATTTAAGGGATTTATAGGGATCTTTATGATGATTA
Source organism: Anabarilius grahami (assembly GCA_003731715.1). Taxonomy (NCBI): domain Eukaryota; kingdom Metazoa; phylum Chordata; class Actinopteri; order Cypriniformes; family Xenocyprididae; genus Anabarilius; species Anabarilius grahami. Next base: position 1,072,679 of record RJVU01008328.1, on the reverse strand, counting down.
TGACTAAAAAAGTGCTTTCACAATTTCTGGTAGATCTCTGTGTCAGAAAAAAATAATCTTAATTATGTCAGATAACATGGTCAGGTCAAAGTGTCTGAATAATTTTTGGTCCCACATTTTTATCAATTTCACTGGTAGTCCACTGTATGAAGATTTTTTGGGTATAATATGTCACAGTTTACTTTATTTTGCTATCCTCACTTACATAAATGAACTATAGTGTCCTTCACCCACTAGTAAAAAAAACATAAAAATGTATATCTAGCATCTGAATAATGTTTGTTTTGACTGTATATANGAATAATGTTTGTTTTGAATGTATATATACGTATATATATATATATATATATATATAGTTATTGTGTATAAGAAAATCACTCCTGGCATATGTATTTATTTCAAGCTATCTGATAATGACAAAGGAGTAACAGTCATTATTTACAAATATTTGACCAATGAATGTCATGATTGACCATTCAAAATCAGTAATCCAGACAGCAGAGCAGCATATTAAACTGCTTTTAATAATAAAAAATAAAATATAATAAAATAATGTGTTATACAATACACTATACAGCCTACTATAGAACAAGCAGAGTACATCTACTTTTCTTCACAATTTTTGTGGTTTGTATTGTACATACGGAGAGTCAAAGTGCAATGTTTGTGATTTCTGGCATCACACAAAAAAAATAGCATTTAGTATTCATTTCACATTCACAAGCAATTGCACCAATGATTTGATGTATATGGAGGTACACACACAGCTGTTCTCAGGTCAGAGTGCTGGAGGACTGGCACGCTGTTCACACGTGATTCTGCCCTCTTATTTCCAAGGGGCAAATGGCAAATGAGGAGTGGGCTGTATCTGACCCCATGTTTCTGAAAAGGGTGCAGTGACCTCCAGGCTCTTCAATGGCAGAAGAGCCCTGCATTGTGTTGCTTTTCTCTCTCTCAGCCAGGTTTCTAAATTTAGAGGAGTATACAGAAATGAAGAATAGTGTGCAGCAGATTCAGATTTAGAGAAGATCCTACAAGACTTTTGCTTGGCCCACTTGTTCAATACATGCTGTTTCACTCATGCTTTATCCTATAGAGCTTTTATTTATTTATTTATTTTGTCATATATGTATGTATGTATGAATAATAAAAGGTGAATTGTGTAATTTCTGCGTCACTAGAATCACCAAAAATAATCACTGATTCAGAAAGGTTTCCCAAACACTTTCCCATCGGGTCAGATAAACACATCTGCCCCAAAAACATGCCATTTGCTATTGTTGTGCTGGGGTGTTCTAATCCTCAAACAAACAGAACAACTTTTTTGGAAATAAGTAGATGACTTTTCGTTGACTAAAAAAAAGGCGGTGTCTCATTTTTAAAAGCATACAGTATAGAGAGCATACAAAAAATTATTTCTCTTGAGGTGTAAATAACTATAATTCCTTTCTTACTTTAGAATATAATGGTTGCTTTTCTGAAAAGAGTCAGCCTCAATGATGTATGCGGCCGGCAAATGCAACCTCTAGAAGGCACAGCCTTCAAAATGAGACAGCAAAAGTAATTTAATACTGAAATGTTTTAATTATGCTTTACTTTTAAATGGGACCTAATTGCCGCTTTTACAAGATGTAATGTAAGTCTCAGGTGTCTGTGAAGTTTCAGCTCAAAATACCCCACAGATCATTTATTATACCATGTTGTAAATGTGCATTTTTGAGTGGAAGGAAAAACATGCTGTTTTCGTGCATGTATCTTTACGCCCCCTATCCAGAACAGTGCTGTGCATTTACAGCTTGTGCCTTGGACACTTTGCCAAAAAGTAACAAAACATCTGTTTTCTTTCATGTCTTATTGCTCTTAAACTGTCATATACACACAAGGTTATGTCAAAACCACACAAAATTCACATAAACACAAACGGTTATGTCTATGAATGTAAACAGCAGGAAAGAAATTGTATGTATATATTAGATCTGTGTATTAAAGTGACAGCAGTGTAATATTCAGTACCTATTGCTGTATATGATTAGTTAAGTCATCACATCACTGCAGCTGCTGCTAGTAGCTCTAGTTGCTATAGAAGCAATTAGCATTCTGCGATGCACGCTTAGGACTGCACATGCGCATTGGTTGGTCTAGCCTGAAAAAAAAAGTTTTTTTTTGTTTGTTTTTTTTTAACACTATTTGAACATAAGAAATGACATTTATGGGACAGTTCATGTCACATTTTGTTGCTGATCTGAAATAACTTAAGTTATGTAATAACTTAATCAGCAAACAATATTTACATCATTCAATTTTGGTAAACAGAAGTTCAAGTATGCTTGCTTGACGCGCGACAACCAATGAGGTTCATTCTCGTGTTTTATGCCAGCACATTAGAGCTTCTTCGAGAACCAATGAGGTTTGTTCATGCGTGTCAAGCAAGTACAGTTGAGCTTCTGTTTGTTCAATGATCAAATAAATATATGCGAGTGGTGTGAAGTGGATGTGGAGCAGCTAGCGGTGTCATGTGATTTTGCCGTAAGGTTGGGAGGCCAAGAAGGTTTTCCTGAAAGCCGGAGTGCGTGTGTTTTTTCCATTTCCATTTGAGGTTCCATTGCCTTGGAACACAAGTGCCTAGACAGTATAGTCAGTAAGCTTGCACATTACATGTACACTGTAAGAGTACCAGTACCTTTTCCGTTAAGTTTACGGACATTTCTATTAACCTTAAACACAACCCAGTGAAATGTGTATTTCAAAATATGAGTAAAATACCTATGAACATTTTTTTATTAAAATTAAATCATACTAACACAGTACATTGTGCACAGGTCTTTCTTACGCCTGTTTCACACTGGATGTGCAATCAGTGCAGAGGCAGCGCAGAAGCTGTGCATATGCAGAGCGGGAGCAGCACGCGCCCACTGTGCTTTCACACTGGCAACTAGGGGTGGGACAAAATATCGTCGTCCTTCTCTATGCGATACGAGAATCATATCGCTGTGCAAAATATCGATATTTTAATAAAAATAAAAAAAAGCGCTATAAATACAAACCCGATTCCAAAAAAGTTGGGACACTGTACAAATTGTGAATAAAAAAGGAATGCAATAATTTACAAATCTCATAAACTTATATTTTATTCATAGAATATAGATAACATATCAAATGTTGAAAGTGAGACATTTTGAAATGTCATGCCAAATATTGGCTCATTTTGGATTTCATGAGAGCTACACATTCCAAAAAAGTTGGGACAAGTAGCAATAAGAGGCCGGAAAAGTTAAATGTACATATAAGGAACAGCTGGAGGACTAATTTGCAACTTATTAGGTCAATTGGCAACATTATTGGGTATAAAACGAGCCTCTCAGAGTGGCAGTGTCTCTCAGAAGTCAAGATGGGCAGATGATCACCAATTCCCCCAATGCTGTGGCGAAAAATAGTGGAGCAATATCAGAAAGGAGTTTCTCAGAGAAAAATTGCAAAGAGTTTGAGGTTATCATCATCTACAGTGCATAATATCATCCAAAGATTCAGAGAATCTGGAACAATCTCTGTGCGTAAGGGTCAAGGCCGGAAAACCATACTGGATGCCCGTGATCTTCGGGCCCTTAGACGGCACTGCATCACATACAGGAATGCTACTGTAATGGAAATCACAACATGGGCTCATGAATACTTTCTAGAAAACATTGTCGGTGAACACAATCCACCGTGCCACCGTAAAACTCTATATGTCAAAAAAGAAGCCATATCTAAACATGATCCAGAAGCGCAGGCGTTTTCTCTGGGCCAAGGCTCATTTAAAATGGACTGTGGCAAAGTGGAAAACTGTTCTGTGGTCAGACGAATCAAAATTTGAAGTTCTTTTTGGAAAACTGGGACGCCATGTCATCCGGACTAAAGAGGACAAGGACAACCCAAGTTGTTATCAGCGCTCAGTTCAGAAGCCTGCATCTCTGATGGTATGGGGTTGCATGAGTGCGTGTGGCATGGGCAGCTTACACATCTGGAAAGGCACCATCAGTGCTGAAAGGTATATCCAAGTTCTACAACAACATATGCTCCATCCAGATGTCGTCTCTTTCAGGGAAGACCTTGCATTTTCCAACATGACAATGCCAGACCACATACTGCATCAATTACAACATCATGGCTGCGTAGAAGAAGGATCCGGGTACTGAAATGGCCAGACTGCAGTCCAGATCTTTCACCCATAGAAAACATTTGGCGCATCATAAAGAGGAAGATGCGACAAAGAAGTCCTAAGACAGTTGAGCAACTAGAAGCCTGTATTAGACAAGAATGGGACAACATTCCTATTCCTAAACTTGAGCCACTTGTCTCCTCAGTCCCCAGACGTTTGCGGACTGTTATAAAAAGAAGAGGGGATGCCACACAGTGGTAAACATGGCCTTGTCCCAACTTTTTTGAGATGTGTTGATGCCATGAAATTTAAAATCAACTTATTTTTTCCTTAAAATGATACATTTTCTCAGTTTAATAACCTCTTTTTCTTAGGCTAGTTAACTTATGTTCACGTTTCCCTCATTCATGTGTTGAGTGCCGCCTTGAAGTAGTGACGCTTTGAGCAGAGAAATCTACAAACCCGATTCCAAAAAAGTTGGGACACTACAAATTGTGAATAAAAAAGGAATGCAATGATGTGGAAGTTTCAAATTTCAATATTTTATTCAGAATACAACATAGATGACATATCAAATGTTTAACCCTCTGGGGTCTGAGGATTTTTGGGGCCCTGGAGAAGTTTTGACATGCCCTGACATTTGTGCTTTTTTCAGTTGTTCATAAACATATAAATGACACAAGTGTCCTTACACTGTATTCAGCACAAACTAGGCTACCATAATATGTGAGGAACATGTATGTACATGTTTGTATTTTTTAAGGAATAACGTTTATGCGTGGTTATTGAAAAAACAAAAAACTTAAGTCACTGAAATAAGGCCAAAAAAAGTATATTAAATCTGTGTTCATAAGACTTCTGGGTATTGGAGGTTGTAGACTAGAGTTTTTGCTTCAGAATTATGTAAAAATTATGCTGCCTACTCCTTCATATAAAACAATATATTGATTTAGTTTTTGTAAGACACTTTTTGTCAAGAGAAACAGTATGCGTGGAGGCGTGAGTCATCATGAATAATGGCTCATTTACACCTGAGAAGACAAAAGAATTGCATAGTAATGAGCTGAAATGACTTGCATATTAATGAGCTCTTTCAGTCAGGTAGGCTGTGAAAAAAACCCTCTGTAATCATGTCTCAGCTCAATTTAAAATAATGGTATTCTATTATATTCTTTAAAATATAATGTATTTCTGTGATGCAAAGTGTCTGAACAATTATGTTACCTCTATGGCATTTCATATAGGCTTTTAGCTTAAAAGCATGCACATTTGGAGAAATATTGATGATTCTTATATGTTTATGTCAAATTTCTATACAGAGGAGTAATATTTATTCTATATTTATTCTCATCACTATGAGTGCTGGATACTGTGTTTTCAATTCATACTTGCAGCCGGAGGGCGCTCTGTACACCTTTAGTCCACAAATCCATATAAAGAAGAAGAAGAACCAGGAACTAACTGCATGTCTTCTAGAGCTCGCTAACCATGGCTTTAACATCCAGATAAACACTTTTCAAGATAATAAATACACGATTGAAACTATGTCTGCATGTATTGACTGAATTTGCGTCTGAATAGCGCTCGCTCCGTGGGCGTGGCCGCATTAGCGGATAATGAGCTGAATCACGGACTTCTGACATGGCTCTCTTTTCATACAGATTACATAAACACAGAATGTTTGTTTTCGATTTAACTTGCACGATTTAAAACCTGACATTTCAACGTTTCTTTAGACGTAAGTCTAATTTTTTTGTCATTAGAATTCACTAAGTTACAGTTCATTTTCTGAGAACTATCAGATTGGAGTTCGTTCAGAGGGAGACGAGAGATCACGCATCATGTTAGTTTTCTTTATTTTACAAAAAGCACAACATTTTGTTTTTACTCTGAGTGTACACAAATAAAAGAAGATATTCCACAGATTAAAATGGTGTATAACTCTTAATTGTATGTGCAACATTGACAGAGTATTTTGAGTCTCTTTCACACTGGTAAGAAAAAAACCGCGGTGGTATCGCCGGCGATACCCTCAAACCTCAGAGTGTTAACAGGATGGCGGACAGCAGTGTGAGTAAAATAGATGCCCCAGCCACGTTTAAGTTCAAAGTCTTGATGCACTTTTATACCAATGATGTGACAAACGTAGACATCTTTGACATTCTTCAACAAACGCTTTAATATACACGGGAGTGTTTGAAAGCATGGGATCCGCTGATAGACACCTGCTTCAAACGCCCGTGTATATCTGTGCAAGTGCTCGGTGAAGAACATCAAAGGGTCTGTTTGCACCTGGTCACTTCATGCATTTTCTCTGATCGGATAGCTATCCGATCGTGAAAAGACAGTCTAAATGCCCTCCGAATGCCCTCCGAAACGCATTTGAGAAGGATTTAAATCCGATCGCTAAAACCACTTCAGGAGATGGTCTGGGACGCATTCCAGTCAAAACTGTCTATGCATCAGTCTAAATGCATCTGGTTGTTGAAACTACATATGTAAATTTTACTTCTCCCAAAAATACTAAAACTGAAACATGTGAGAGTCAGATATGACAACGCTACTGCATCACGCATCGCCGCAGATCTCTTCAGCAAGCTGACGCGCAAACTTTCACTTATGAAAGTGAAAGAAAGTCGCAGATGCGTAACACACAATTATCTTCATTAAAAGTAATGAGACCTTACCAGTGCTGTTGCCGCTCTCTCCTATTGTGTTCTTTGATTTTGAAATTAGTTGATGGTCAATAAAATGCACTTGCTTTCGGTGACGTGAACTCCATTAAATCTATACCGCGGGAACTGAAGATCGGATTTATCCATTTTGCAGATAAAGAGAGAAAACCTGCACTTAACCTTTTCACTTGCATTTTGTTTTCATATTAAGACCGATATCGTGATGTGTCTTTAACGGATTGTCTAGCAATATATCGATTATCGCAGAATCGCGATATTATCGTTATCGTGAGCCATTTATCGTGATCGTATCGTATCATGAGGTACCCTCCGATTCCCAGCCCAACTGGCAACGTTTGTCACGCACAGCTGAACTGCGGCTAGTGTACTGCAAGTAAAGAAGAGTATCATACATTCTGTCACATTTTCCGGTGTTCTCCGACCACTGTCTGCCATGTGCTTTGATTTATGATGGGCAGTGTACTCTGCTGCAAAGTGACCATGTTCCCCTCTGTCCCGCACACATATGCATAAAGCATGCTGTATATAGGTAGTTTACATGATAAAAGTAATCTTAAAGTTAAGATATGCCTCTAGATTTAATCACTTAAACAGTCCTTTGAAGTTTGGGTAAAAACTCCTGACAGTGATGTTTTCTTGTATTTTATTTATTTATTAATTTTTTCACAGCGCTGAATGTCATATGGTGATTGTGTTAATCAAGTTAACTGGGTCAGTTTTGATCAAGAATAATGCACTGTGGCTTTAATTCAGCATGAGCGGCGCAGCAAAAATAGACTCAGCGGTGAAACAATCGCCAAAAAAAAAACCGCTCTGTTTACGTGTGTGGTGTAAAACCGGCCTTAGAGTGTAGATTTTGGAACATAGACAGTGTTATCAATGGTGTCAGAACTGGCACAGTGTCTAATGGTACCATACTGGATTTGTGAGCTACAAAACACTTTTCAGTGAATAACAAAACACTTTTCAGTGAATAACAGTATAAACTACATTTTGGTCAATTCCTCACAAAAAAGCTATCATATGTCTTCAAAAAATTGTTTTATGATAATTTTATTTTGTTATTTATGAACTTGACAGCCCCAATTCCAACCCACTTTTATAATATGGAAAAGAGCAGGCATTTATTGGGCAAAGGTGAAAGAAATTAAATTTTGTGTGCGTGTTTTTGTGACATATCAGGACACAAATGTGTATAATGACGTGGGTATGACATAGGTATTACAAAAAGAGGTGACTTATGAGGACATTACCCATGTCCCCACTTTTCAAAAGTCATATAAATCATACAGAATGAGTTTTTGTGAGAAAAAAAAAGTGTGCACAGTTTCCTGTGATGGTTAGGTTTAGGAGTAGGGGTAGTTTAGGGGGATAGAAAATACGGTTTGTACAGTATAAAAACCATTACGCCTATGGAATGTCCCCACAATTCACAAAAACAAACGTGTGTGTGTGTGTGCGTGAAAAACTGTTTTAGAGTTTAGTTTGACAGACTGCAGGATATCTCATCAAATATAATTTCAACTGGCTGACAGAGGAAATATAGCTACAACACTTCTCACCAACACATACACACCCAATTACACACAAAGGAAGAGAGAGCTCTGGAGAACTGTGCACTGAGACACACTGAAAGATAATAATGAACGGCAAATAACACACTGAGATAACATGAAAGTAGAAAGACTGAAATTTTATTACATTTGTATTTTTCTTTAAAATTCCAATAATCTTTGCTATATATATATATATATATATTCACTGCCCGGCCAAAAAAAAAGTCGCTGTTTGGATTTTAATAGGCAAATACTTAAGAGTCAAAGAAAATCATTATTTTTCTAGCATGTTATATGTTTGGTAAAGGTTCTTTTAGCCCTAAAAGATGGTTAAGAAATTAAAAGCTACACACTCCATGTATTAAGATGTATCATGGGCATATTCCAGGATGACAATATCAAGATTTATCAGGCTCAAATTGTAAAAGAATTGTTGGGCGGGAGCATGAAGAATTATTTTCACACATGAATTGGCACTGACCTTAACCTCAGTGTAAGTTTTTAGGATGTGCTGGAGAAGACTTCACAGAGTGCTCACCTCTTGTACGGTTTGTACAGTATAAAAACCATTACGCCTATGGAATGTCCCCACAATTCACAAAAACAAACGTGTGTGTGTGTGCGTGAAAAACTGTTTTAGAGTTTAGTTTGACAGACTGCAGGATATCTCATCAAATATAATTTCAACTGGCTGACAGAGGAAATATAGCTACAACACTTCTCACCAACACATACACACCCAATTACACACAAAGGAAGAGAGAGCTCTGGAGAACTGTGCACTGAGACACACTGAAAGATAATAATGAAGTCCAGCAAAAGAGTAGTAGTGTGTGACCTCAATGCTAAGGATATGACCTCAAGAAAACCTCCCCACAAACACAGACAATGCCAACAGCTGTTGGTAGCTCACAGGGTGAGTCCTTCTGACAGCAGAGTTAACATATAGACAGGAGTTTGAGAAAATGCCACTTCTTGTTACAGTACAGCAGCAGAGCACAGAGGAAGTGAACAGCTCATTATTCCACAGCAGAATTTCCATTCAAAATCCATCTTTGGACGCAGAGAACCATTGAGTGATTTAGAGCCACTGCACGCTGCTAAGGTCACATTTTATGATCAACCAGCTCCATTTATGTCCTATTTAATATCATTACATGCTTTATGTAGAAGCTAAAAATGGAGACTGAGTTATAAAGTCGCTGACATTTGGCTGATTTAAAGACAATATGAAATGACATTCACAACACGTTTTACATTATGGCATTATTTTACAGTAGATGTTTCACCAGTGACTGATTTTTGGAAGTTCTTAACAGCGTGAAATGGACTTACATTTTCCGGTCTGTTGCCAAGGGGATCTAGGCATTTACAGCTCATTTTAATTAAAATATTATTTAAATAAATATTGTGATTTTTTTCTTACATTATGCTGATGAATTGTCTACATTTTAGTGTACATTAATGCACAATTAATGTGTACAATTGTGTACATACATTTTAGCACATCATGCTAATGAATTGTGAACTGTAGGTCCAGGCACATTAGCATTTGATAATAACTAGGGCCAAAAGTAGGTTTGTCCACTGGTTTCCATTCCTAGCGAGTCTTAGAATGGCTGCCATTTTTGCGGAGTTTTCCTTTCATCTTTCACATAATCGTCTACTATGACACATGCTCAAGTATGCCAAGTTCCTTCTCAGAGAAGGATAAAGAGAAAGCCAAGAGTTCTCCGCGCAGAGTGCTACTGACATCTACTTGTCTCACCAGGGGCCTCTCTCACTATATTTTATTGATAAACCAGGGAGAGAAGATAGATCCAGTGGATCATTCACCATAAAAGCCTTTAACAAACTGTCTGGAGAAAACCTTTCTTTCTAAAGTTCTAAACTGAAAACTTCCTCGGTAGGTTTCACAATGTTGTATTTTGGATATGGAGTGTCCTTAGTGAAAACTAGTTCCGTCCCTGTGTCACACTGAGCCAATACAAGATATTCCAGAGCCTGTTCATTTCCATCATGGTCTTAATCTGAGTGTTTGCCTGAACAAACAGACTGAGCAAATGCCTCAAAGGAGGAGAGACAAAGAGGGAAAAAGTCAAATATTTGTTAATCAGCAAACTTGAAACATTCAGATGAATATTCCCATCAGCCCCAGAGGCCCGCTGCCTTTTTCTCTTTCCTCTGAATCACACTCTCTCTAGTTCATTCTCTACCCCAGCTTCAAAAACCGGTCTGTTGAAAGGAGAAAACAGAATGGATAAAACGCACAATATGCAGTTTTGAGCATACCCAGAAACCTATTCTGTTTTATCTCTTTGCTCTGCTAGGGGGGAAATCGGATCACTGGGACTAGGAGGTGAGTTATAGTGATGAGGATTTGAGCAATACGGTAATAAATCTTCGACATGTTGAGCAGTACTACAGTATATGTGTGGACTATGGTCTATAATGATACACAATGCAGTTATGTGTGCATGGGCTCATAAAGATGACTGTAGAGAATGTCAGCAAGGACCTCTAGACAGCAGAAACACAGTCAAAAAGTTGCAAAAGACAGTTTAGTTTTTAGACTAAAACTGTTAAAAAGAGTCATGTACCTTTATTTTATTTTTTTTGGTTTGTTTGTTTATGTTTGCATGGCAGTCCTGACTTGCTTGGATCCATTGATGAATCAGAAATAACCATAGAAAAAGAACAAAAGAAAAAGAAACGGCAAATAACACACTGAGATAACATGAAATTTTTGAAGTAGAAAGACTGAAATTTTATTACATTTGTATTTTTCTTTAAAATTCCAATAATCTTTGCTATATATATATATATATTCACTGCCCGGCCAAAAAAAAAGTCGCTGTTTGGATTTCAATAGGCAAATACTTATAAAAAGAAAATCATTATTTTTCTAGCATGTTATATGTTTGGTAAAGGTTCTTTTAGCCCTAAAAGATGGTTAAGAAATTAAAAGCTACACACTCCATGTATTAAGATGTATCATGGGCATATTCCAGGATGACAATATCAAGATTTATCAGGCTCAAATTGTAAAAGAATTGTTGGGCGGGAGCATGAAGAATTATTTTCACACATGAATTGGCACTGACCTTAACCTCAGTGTAAGTTTTTGGGATGTGCTGGAGAAGACTTCAGAGAGTGCTCACCTCTTGCACTGTCAATACAAGATCTTGACCAAAAAATTATGCACTTCTCGATGGGAATAAATGTTGTGATGTTATTTCCATCAAGAGGTGCATCACATTTTTATTCACATTCTTTTTTTTTTTTTGAGGATAAGTAGAAGTCACATAACATGTCCACATAAGCATCTACAGTTCCTAATCTGCAAAGCTTCTCCCAAGTGGCCAATGTATTTGCTCCAAAATGGTAAAGAGTTTGATTTGATGACCAGATGACCTTTAAAATCAACAACAAAAGACATACAAAGTGTTCTCTCCTCCCTTTAAAAGCTGATAAGCCTATTAGCTATTTGGTTAGTTTCTGGGTAGCATCAGTTAAGAATTACTGTTTTAAATTTTCTTCTTTTCCCTTGTTTTCCTGGAGGACGAATCTTCATTAGAGATGCTCTCACGTCAGCATTTCAATCATCTCTAATCCTGCTTAGTGCCCCCACAGCATCAGTCAGGGGACGAGGGAGGAGAATATCTCCATGGAACAGCCTAACACAATTTTGTGCAAAATGTGCATTAGCAATATAAGTGCTGAAATGTGTGGAGTAATGCGTTATTTGAAACATGTCCACATGTCGGCCGGGCATCTTGCAAAAACAGAATTGACAGCACAGCTGTTGATCATTTAGCAAATGTTTCCAGGTGAGAACCGAGCTGAGAACTGACCTGGATTCAGCGGTGCTGCTTAAGGCAAGGCATGTGTTTTATGTAAAACGCCACCTTTCCTGTGTCCCAGGCACTGCGGTTATCACTGCGTACTGCACTGGTGTTTACTCTGCTGGCAAGCTGCCAGAGTATTAACGGAAGGAACCATTTGCCTCTGGCCCTGTGTAACACCCCCGTCCCTTTCATTTCCAATTTTACAAAACTGATGTATGTGAAGTTGTTTCCTCCAGCACATGCATAATTAAAGCTACAAAATGCATACAGATTTACAAACGAAAAAATTCAAAAGCTAGCAACTGACTCCATGCTAGCATGTCAGATACAGGTACAGTCAGGTCTACATAATGAGAGTAGTCCACATACTGTTTCCCAACTATTGTTGCGTGAATACGCAGTGTTGATATGCAGTGCTAGTTGAGAACAGCTCATTTGAGCCCAGGCTGAAATCTGTGCAGGTTGAGTCTGAGTCAAAGTAGAGACCAGAAGAGGGTTAAGTCAGAGCCAAAACCGACCTAAAGAGGGTGGAGTCTGAGTCAAGACTAAATGCTCCCAAGTCCATGACAAGACCAAGAACAAGAAAATATGGTCTTGGACTCAGGCTCAAGACAGACTTTAATCTCAAGTACTGCAACACTGCTTCCCTGTTGAACAGTATGCAAAAAGCAGTATGTCAAAAGAGTAGGATGTCTAAATTCTCAGTATTCATGATATACTAAGCTAACAATACCTAAATTACATACCGCTGAGATTCTGAAGAGTGGAATGAGTGGACTCTTTGCTATCTCATGAGGCCATGGGAAATCAGAAGCCATCAGAATCAAAAAGCTTAAAAAATAAAAATTGCAGAGAATTGTGACTCAATTATATATTTTTTTAAGTGCTATGGGTAGCGAAAGCATTTTGCAATTGTTTAGTACATCATACAGTAGGACAAAGATCACATGGGTCAAAGGACAATGCCAAGATTACGGATGTAGAATATCTGAGAATGTATTTATACCACTGCATATCAAAATAATGTACTTTATCAACAGTGAAGAAGTAAGTTTATCATGGAATTCAGTACATGCTCTCAAAATATGGGAATTTGGCTGTAGCCTATGTGTGCTAGGAAGGAGGTCATCCAGCCGAGCTGCAGTGAGATTAACATAGGAATAACAATCTTCATGGGATTAAGAACATGAGTGGCCCACGCCTCTACTTTTTTAATGCGCACCCCACAAAACACTCAAACAGACTATGAATGTTGGCTGGTGGACAGGGAAGTGGAGGACTGTTAGGACTGTGGTCAAGTGATTACTGTGTACGGCACTGATGAGCACTGGGACAGGATTCACAGTGTAATCGGATGGGGCGAGAGGGGGATGTAGTAGGAGAGGATGGGAGTGATGGGGGTTGGGTGTGGGGATCAAGCAGATGGAGAGGAGAGATCAAGAAAAGAGGATTACACCACGTCAAACCATCATTGGACACAGAATCAAACTGCAGTCACTAGAAAGTACATCCACACCCCATATTTATCTGAAGCACCACTGCTGCAGGAGGAGGAATCTTATTCAGGCCAGTGCGGCCCTTAGAGTAAGTCCATCTTCCTCCTGTGAGTGAGAGAGGCTACATAGAGATATAACGCAAAGCAAAATTCAGCTAAAGCCAAGTAAAACCCTCTCAGAAAAGCACTCCATTTAACTGTTTTTAAAGCAGAAGACTTAAGTAAACATCTCCTAAGAAAAACATTCAAGGGCAGTCTGAGGAGCCCAAAATCAGTGTAATTATAGACGACTTTCGCACGTTTTGACGACTGACGACGCCATTCAAGCAATCCACCACTGGTTTTGAAAATATGTACATTAGTTTTGCGGTTCTTAAGTTCAAACTGGGGATGTACTGCATAAATCTCCATCTTGCGGGCCACTTCTGAAGGCTAGCTTGAGTAGGATACTGCAGACTTCCACAATTTGGCATGTTTTACATTAACTGTACAGCATCGCTCCATAACTGCAATCCAGGCACTTGATTACACCATACATACGGATGCATTACTGTGCACTAAAATGGTACAACTATACAGGATCACCAGAGCTCTCTAATTCAGCACCAAGGACAGCGGCATTGATCTGGAAATGCCTCCATGGCTCAGCACCCTGGACAGTTCCCCTGTTGAGCACCTGATGTACTTACATCCTTACTAAATCTTACTCGTTGCAGACGAGAGCAAGGCTGATCTCATATATGCATTTAAGTCAATACTGAAGAGCTTTGAACATATAGGTGCTAAATATACATTGTATTCTTTGTAAACCAATATTGAGTTTCCATGATGTTTGATGTTATAAAACAGACATTTCTGAAGTTCTTTACTTAGTATGTTCTACCTACATGACTGCCTTTGATGGCATGCCAGTGTGGAAGCGACTCAGTCTCATCAGATAATTAGTGAGTGCTCTGGAAAGCCTTCCCAGCTGTGATGCAGCGAAATGGAGGGAGAGCATTTAATCCATCTGTTGTAGGAGGTTCCTAATGAAAACGACACAGCTTTCCATTTAGACAGAAAGTGAATGAGCGAGAGAGTGAGAGAGAGAGAGACAGAGAGAGAGACAGAGAGAGAGAGAGAGGGAGAGGGAGAGAGAGGCTGAGAGAAAGTCTTTTTCCTCCATGTCAGGAACACTTCCAACACATGATGTCAGATGCTTTATAGACACACTAAACTGCACTTATCTCACCACAAGGCATACCATTTTTATGGCTTTTCCCTCTTTATTGGAAAGATGCAGAAGAGAAAATTATTGGCGAGAAAGCAGAAAAACGAAAAGAGGACACATATTCAAATCTGTGTCAACCATATAAAGAACATAGCTACAATGTGTCAAGATCAAAATTTACTGCACTAGCTTAGCCTGGTTGTGACATAAAGGCGCACCAAGTTAAAACTTATGCACTACTAAATATTTCTGTGTTGTACCATTAAACTTGAAACTTAACTGTACGCTACATTTTTAAGAAAACCTCTGACCAGGAGTAACCTTTGGAATAAAACAGCAGATTTATTGAATTGCATCAATAAACTCATCATTTACTCAACAAACTTCATTATTTTGGACACATGATGATAATTGCATTTATATATTTTTTTACGAAAAAATGACTTATCAGCTCTTCAACACAAACCTGACTAAACAGTGCGCCTCTGTGTACGCGTCAGAGAAAATCAATCATAATAAATAACTGTCAATGAAAGCTTATTTTTACTGTTAGTTACATGAGGCAAAAAGTTAGAATCCACCAATAACAGGATAAACTGAAATTCATGGTGTGTCAACAGAACTTCTGCTCATGAATTTGAAGGTTGCTAGTGAATCTTTGAAGACAAACATCATATTAGGCAACTATGTATTACTTTAAGAGCTAATGACTAACTAGCTACATTTGTCTTAAAGGGATAGTTCACCCAAGAATTAAAATTTTTACCCTCAAGTTGTTCCAAACCTGTATGAATTTCTTTTTTCTGCTGAACACAAAGGAAGATATTTTGAAGAATATGGGTAACCAATTGTTTTCAAAGTCAATGGGGTCCATCAATTGTTTGGTTACCGACATTTATCAAAATATATTGTTTGTGTTCAGCAGAAAAAAATAAATTCATAAAGGTTTGGAACAACTTGAGGGTGAGTAAATGATGACAAATTTTTCATTTTTGGGTGAACTATTCCTTTAAGAACAAATAGTGCAATCTAAATTAAAGGGCTCTGAACCGGTTCAAGGAACAAAAACTGGAAACGAACTAAATTTTAACATAAACAACAATGAAAACAAAAACGAAAAAGTACATAAACAAAAACGAAAAAGAAACCAAGTTTAAACATTCTGAACAGAAATACTTATTTGAAATTACCATTAACCAGTTAATACATTTTAACGTTCTGTTTAAGATTTAAATTTGGCAGTCAACCAATCATGAATTCAAATAGTACAGCCTCTGCTGTATATATACACTATACTGCCAAAAGTTTTGGGACACCTGCCTTTACGTGCACATGAATTTTAATGACATCCCATTCTTAATCTGTAGGGTTTAATATGGAGTTGGCCCACCCTTTGCAGCTATAACAGCCTCAACTCTTCTGGGAAGGCTTTCCACAAGGTTTAGGAGTGTGTTTATGGGAATTTTTGACCATTCTTCTAGAAGCGCATTTGTGAGGTCAGGCAGTGATGTTGGACGAGAAGGCCTGGCTCGCAGTCTCCACTCTAATTCATCCCAAAGGTGTTCTATCGGGTTGAGGTCGGGACTCTGTGCAGGCCAGTCAAGTTCCTCCACACCAAATGCGCTCACCCATGTCTTTATGGACCTTGCTTTGTGCACTAGTGCGCAGTCATGTTGAAACAGGAAGGGGCCATCCCCAAACTGTTCCCAGAAAGTTGGGAGCATGAAATTGTCCAAAATGTCTTGGTATGCTGAAGCATTAAGTGTTCCTTTCACTGGAACTAAGGGGCCAAGCCCAACCCCTGAAAAACAACCCCAAACCATAATCCGCCCTCCACCAGACTTTACAATTGGCACAATGCAGTCAGGCAAGTACTGTTCTCCTGGCAACCGCCAAACCCAGACTCATCCATCGGATTGCCAGACAGAGAAGCGTCACTCCAGAAAACACGTCTCCACTGCTCTAGAGTCCAGTGGCGGCGTGCTTTACAGCACTGCATCCAACGCTTTGCATTGCACTTGGTGATGTAAGGCTTGGATGCAGCTGCTCGGAAATGGAAACCCATTCCATGAAGCTCTCTACGCACTGTTCTTGAGCTAATCTGAAGGCCACATGAAGTTTGGAGGTCTGTAGCTATTGACTCTGCAGAAAGTTAGAGCCTTCTGCGCACTGTGCACCTCATCATGCGCTGACCCCGCTCTGTGATTTTACGTGGTTTACTGTGATTCATCACTAACAGTTGACCGTGGAATATTTAGTAGTGAGGAAATTTCATGAATGGACTTGCACAGGTGGCAACTTATCACGGTACCACGCTTGAATTCACTGAGCTCCTGAGAGCAACCCATTCTTTCACAAATGTTTGTAGAAGCAGTCTGCATGCCTAGGTGCTTGATGTTATACACCTGTGGCCTAACAGGTGATTGGAACACTTGAATTAAATGATTTGGAGGGGTAATATAGTGTATGTGACGTTGATGCATCCAATGTGAGTAAAATGCCCAGGCGTACTCAGTCGTCAAGTCATCCTACAGTGGCAAGAAAAAGTATGTGAACCCCTTGCAGAATCTGTGAAAATGAGAATTGTTTTAATAAAATAAGAGGGATAATACAAAATGCATGTTATTTTTTGTTTAGTACTGTCCTGAGTAAGATATTTTACATAAAAGATGTTTGCATTTAGTTCACAAGAGAAAACAATAGCTGAATTTATTAAAATAACCCCATTCATAAGTATGTGAACCGTTGATTCTTAATACTGTGTGTGGTTACCTGGATGATCTATGACTGTTTTTTTGTTGTGTGATGGTTGTTCATGAGTCTCTTGTTTGTTCTGAGCAGTTAAACTGAACTCTGTTCTTCAAAAAAATCCTCCAGGTCCTGCAGATTCTTCAGTTTTCAAGCATTTTTGCATATTTGAACCCTTTCCAGCAGTGACTGTATGATTTTGAGATCCGTCTTTTCACACTGAGGGCAATTGAGGGACTCAAACTCAACTATTAAAAAAAGTTCAAACATTCACTGATGCTCCAGAAGGAAACACGATGCATTAAGAGCCGAGGGGTGAAAACTTTTGAATTCAAATATCAAGGTAAATTGTACTTAATTTTTCTGCCGGGAAACATGCAAGTATCTTCTGTTGCTTCCGAAGGGCAGTACTAAATGAAAAACAATGATATTTAAACAAAATAAGAAAAATTGTGACATCTTCATCCTGTTCAAAAGTTTTCACACCCCGACTCTTAATGCGCTGTGTTCCGTTGTGGAGCATCAGTGAATGTTTGAACCTTTTTTAATAGTTGTGTTTGAGTCCCTCAGTTGTCCTCAGTATGAAAACACAGATCTCAAAATCCTACAGTCACTGCTGGAAAGGGTTCAAATATGCAAAAATGCTTGAAAACTGATGAAGGAGGATTTTTCTGAAGAACAGAGTTCAGTTTAACTGCTCAGAACAAACAAGAGACTCATGAACAACCATCACACAACAAAAAACAGTCATAGATCATCCAGGTAACCACACACAGTATTGAGAATCAAGGGTTCACATACTTATGAATGGGGTTATTTTAATAAATTCAGCTATTGTTTTGTTTTGTGAACTAAATGTAAAAATCTTTTATGTAAAATATCTTACTCAGGACAGCACTAAACAAAAAATAACATGCATTTTGTATTATCTCTCTTATTTCATTAAAATTATTCACATTTTCACAAATTCTGCAAGTGGTTCACATACTTTTTCTTGCCACTGTATGTCATCCTAGTCGCAAGGTAATGTGTTGGCATCCCAGGAGTTTATCCGAGGATATGCTACCATGGCAGGTTATATCCAGCATTGTGTGTTTTGAAACCAATGAAAATTGCAGGTTAGTGTAGAACCGCTACTTCAGGAAATTAAAAAGAAAAATGTATTTTTTAAATGATTACACCTTGTTGTCAAAGTTAGTATTGTGACTTTATGTATGGTCAGACACTTGCGTATGTCGTTATGTCATATTTTCCAAAATCAAGCTCAAATGGAGTTTTTCACGAGCGAATGTCGGAAATTTGTGTTTTGTCCGTCATTAGAACAGTTGAATCTTAGGCAGCAAGTGCATTGCATTAAGTTATCAACTTACATGTTACAAAGGTTAATGTAGCTATGTGGGTGCTCGTTTAATATATATTGCTTAATCCTGTTCTGTACACACAATTTACGGGAGTGACAACCGCATTCTACAGCCGAATGAACTGCCGACAAAAAGAAAATCACAGGTAAAGAGGAACAAGTCTTGACTCATTCGCACATTTTGACAGAGGTCTGTCTCTCTCCACAGTTGTGATCGAGGATGTAAAGAGACAGTGTTGCAAGATCATAAGAAAAAACAGCAAACAAAATGAGCCTAAACTTAAAAAAGTACAAATGTCGTATTTTGGAATAAAGACCAAAATATGGCGACCTGCAACTGACCAGTTTTATAACTCTCATTATGAACTCTCAAGTGGCTAGCTTTTTGAGCCAAGTCCAAAAAGACAGTTACAATAAGTGGACTTGGCAACAATGCAAGAGAGTGATTTGCAAGTAAGTCTTCCAAACATAAACAAGCACCTCTGTCAGCGATGGTTAAGTTAAAATATATAATGATATAATGAGTCTGTGGTTGCTAAAATTACTTAGTCAAAATTATCGGATACCAAACGGGTTAAACTTTGGGAAACAACTGATGCAAAAACTTTGCTATAGTTACAACTATGTAAATTATCGCAGTTTTTGGAAAGAAACGTGTTCCGTACACACACAGAACAATAATTTAAGGGAATTCATCCCCGCATTTAAATGCCGTTGTCACTCCTATGCAACTTTACAGTGCATACATGTGTGATTTAAATCGTCATGTAAGAATAATAATCAGAACCATAAATAAACTGAATTGTTTAGCAGACGAGTGTTTTTTTTTTGTTTTTTTTTTTATTATTTTTGCTACAGGAAAATAGCTTTCCTGTAGCTCAGTGGTTAGAGCATGGCACTAGCAATGCCAAGGTCATGGGTTCGATCCCAGGGATTGCACATACTCCGATACAAATGTATAGTGTAATGCAATGTAAGTCGCTTTGGATAAAAGCGTCAGCCAAATGCATAAATGTAAATGTAAATGTAAATTAAAATCAAAGAAATTCTAAAATTCTAAAATCTTGTATTTATCTGAAATAGAAAGCTTTTGTAACATTATCACTACCGTTCAAAAATTTGGGGTCAGTAAGAGTTTTTATTTTTTTTTTTAAAGAAATGAAAGAAATTAATACTTTTATTCAGCAAGGATGCATTAAATTGATTAAAAGTGACAGTATAGACATTTATAATGTTGCAAAAGCTTTATATTTCAGATTATTTTGAACTTTCTATTCATCAAACAATCCTGAAAAAACTGTTTTCAACATTGATAATAATAATAAATGTTTCTTGAGCAGAAAATCGGCATATTAGAATGATTTCTGAAGGATCATGTGACACTGAAGACTGGAGTAATGATGCTGAAAATTCAGCTTTGCCAACACAGAAGTAAATTGCATTTTAAAATATATATATAAAAAAAAACATTTATTTTAAATTGTAAAAATATTTCACAGTATTACTGTTTTTGCTGTATTTTGGATCAAATAAATGAAGCCATGGTGAGCAAAAAAGACTTCTTTAAAAAAAGAAAATTAAATCTTACAATTCAATATATATATTTATATATATATATACATATATATATACACACTACCGTTCAAAAGTTTGGGATCGGTAAGATTTTTAATGTTTTTAAAAGAAGTTTCGTCTGCTAACCAAGGCTACATTTATTTAATTAAAAATACAGTAAAAACAGGAATATTGTGAAATATTATTACAATTTAAAATAACTGTTTTCTATTTGAATATATTTTACAAAGTAATTTATTCCTGTGATGGCAAAGTTGAATTTTCAGCATCATCACTCCAGTCTTCAGTGTCACATGATCCTTCAGAAATCACTCTAATATCTGATTTGCTCCTCAAGAAACATTTCTGATTATTATCAATGTTGAAAACAGTTGTGTACTTTTTTTTTTTCAGGATTCCTTGATTAATAAAAAGTTCAAAAGAACAGCATTTATCTGAAATACAAAGCTTTTGTAATATTATACACTACCGTTCAAAAGTTTGGGGACAGTAAGAATTTTTATTTTAATTTTTTTGAAAAGAAATTAAAGAAATTAATACTTTTATTCAAAAGGGATGCATTAAATCATTCAAAAGTGACAGTAAAGACATTTACAATGTTACAAAAGATTATATTTCAAATAAATGCTGTTCTTTTGAACTTTCTATTCATCAAATAATCCTGAAAAAAAATATTGTACACAAATATTTTGTACAATTGTACACAATAAATGTTTCTTGAGCAGCAAATCAGCATATTAGAATGATTTCTGAAGGATCATGTGACACTGAAGACTGGAGTAATGATGCTGAAAATTCAGCTTGCCAACACAAGAATAAATTATATTTTCAAATAGAAAAGTTATTTTAAATTGTAATAATATTTCACAATATTACTGTTTTTACTGTATTTTTAATTACATTTACATTTACATTTATGCATTTGGCAGACGCTTTTATCCAAAGCGACTTACATTGCATTATACTATACATTTGTATCTGAGTATGTGCAATCCCTGGGATCGAACCCATGACCTTGGCATTGCTAGTGCCATGCTCTAACCACTGAGCTACAGGAAAGCAATTAAATAATTAAATAAATGCAGCCTTGGTGAGCAGACAAAACTTCTTTTAAAAACATAAAAAATCTTACCGATCCCAAACTTTTGAACGGTAGTGTATATGACATGAAGTGACGTGAAGTGAAGTGACATGTGACATGTGGCCAAGTATGGTGACCCATACTCGGAATTTGTGCTCTGCATTTAACCCATCCAAGTGCACACACACAGCAGTGAACACACACACCGTGAACACACACCCGGAGCAGTGGGCAGCCATTGCTGCAGCGCCCGGGGAGCAGTTGGGGGTACGGTGCCTTGCTCAAGGGTCTCACCTCAGTCATGGTATTGAAGGTGGGGAGAGCGCTCGACCTTCACTCCCCTCACCGACAATCCCTGCCGGAGACTCGAACCCATGACCTTTGGGTTACAAGTCCGATTCTCTATCCATTAGGCCACGATATATATATATATATATGATCCTACTTTGACCCTTCTACTTGACCTGCTACTCATTTACATTACAAAGATTACAGACCGCTTTAAGATTTGACCCTTAAACAGTCTTAAGATAAAACATTGCTTAATGTACAATCATCAAACTGAAATCAGATCAATCGGTGCATACAGATGAGTCTTGCAGAAAGCACTGCTTCTCTGATATGGGCGCAGTGCTGGTACAGAAGATGAATGACAGAGTGCTAATGTGTTCTGGCACTGAAGCATTGCTTGGGGTTTGGAGCAAAGAAACTCCTCTCGCCATGCAGCCAGATCCACTGATGAAGGTTTGACTGGGCATCACGTCACATATCCCTGCTGACAGCACAATCATGAATTTATGATTGTATGCTAAGCTAGTGAACCAGTGTGCTACCACACTGAGACAGAAAAGAGTCTGATGATGTCTTGATCATGATAATGATTTTTACTTAATGTTTCTTTCGTCTGCTTCTCCATCCATCTATCCTTACATATTCAATAATTTACCTCATTGGAAAAAAAGATTAAAAATAATGGAATGCTTATTTTGATATATCATGCATCATGTGTCATGCCCTCAATGCGTTATGCCTGTACAGAAAGACACCTGCAAATACATGATGTAAATGGCACAGTGGGAGGGGAAAAAAGCAGGCACCCAAAAGAAAACATGTTAGTGAAAATTATCTTTCTAAATTTGTTTCTAATATTTATATTTAGTATTTTAATTTGCACCTAATTTGCACTGCTAAGTTTTCAAATACCTAAATTACTTAAACTTAAATCATTCTGCAGTGATGTTCGACACTAATTCTGAAATATTGGCTTCATCTTCTCAAATGGTCACAAAAAAATTGGCACTTGTTACTCAAATATGACCTTGAGTTAAATCTACTGATGCATTCTGCACTTACTACGTGCATTTATTTCTATTCAATTCAGCGAAACACACTTCCAGGCACATTAATGTCCAGTATTTTGCATAGATGATATATGCACAATTTGAAACCATCTTAAAAACAATCAAAGTTTTATTGGGCAATCCACTTCCTTAGACAGTCAGCAAAACAGTATGTTGAAATATGTGGAATGTAATTTGGTTTAAGCAATCTGAAATGAATTATGCCTTTGTCAGAATAAGGGCGACATTTCCCTTTGTCTAAATTTATAGTGTTGAGAAGGGGGAATAAATTCTCCTTGCTGATTAGACTTGGCACTGGCCACTTCAGGTGCCATCAGATAAAGTCACACTTCATTCACGTTAGCTGTGTGTGTGTGTGTGTGTGTGTGTGTGTGTGTGTGTGTGTGTGTGTGTGTTTGTGTGCGTTTTTGTGATTTATGAGGACACAAATTTGTATAATGACATGGGTATTACACTGGTATTACGACGTAAAAATGAAATATGAGGACATTTCATGAGTCCTCATATTTAAAATAGCTTTAAAGATATACTAAACAATGTTTTATTAAAATGTAAAAATGCTGAATGTTTTCTGTGATAGGTAGGTTTAGGAGTAGGGGTAGTGTAGGGGGATAGAATGTACAGTTTGTACAGTATAAAAAACATAACGCCTATGGGATGTCCTCACTTTGATAGCAAAACAAACCTCAGTGTGTGTGTGTGTGTGTGTGTGAGTGTGTGTGTGTGTGTTTGTGTGTGGGCATGTTTTTGTGAAATATCAGGACACAAATGTGTATAATGACATGGGTATGACATAGGTATTACAAGGAGAGGGTGACTTATGAGGACATTACCCATGTCCCCACTTTTCAAAAGGCTTATAAATCATACAGAATGAGTTTTTGTGAGAAAGTAAAAGTGTGCACAGTTTCCTGTGATGGTTAGGTTTAGGGGTAGGGGTAGTGTAGGGGGATAGAAAATACGGTATGTACAGTATAAAAACCATTACGCCTATGGAATGTCCCAACATTTCACAAAAACGAACATGTGTGTGTGTGTGTGTACAGGTTTGACAATGCTTGTGAGGTCCAAAATGTCTTTTTGTAATATAGTAAAAACTGCTGAACACTGATTTGGGAGCCGGACCCCACTAGCTACGTTTACATGTGCACCTTTTGTTTCAAAAGGAATGATGAATCCGACTGTAGAGTTACATGAATGCTAAATAATGCTAAGTAAATTCTGTGGATGAGAGTATGAAGTGAGGACTAAAATTCTACTAATTTTTAAATTAGTAGAATTTTAAAATAACATGACAGTCATTTTATTTAGCAACAAATACAGCTTTGTCCGTGCATTATACATCATTAAGCTATTTCTACGTTATTGCAAATGCACAGTCCTTTCCAGTTTCGGTTTTCAATCCGATCAAGTGTTTACATGTCCTCTAATTTCAATAACGTACCACCTACACTAAATCCTAAACCTAACTGATAATTTTAACAAAAGCAAATGCAGAGGTGGGTAGTAACGAAGTACATTTACTTTGTTACATTTACTTGAGTATTTCTAAATGTGGGTACTTTAACTTGAGTACATTTCTAATGAAAAATCTGTACTTTTACTTCGCTACGTTGGGCGACGTTCCTCTTGTTACTTTATTTTAATGCAATACTTTACATGTTAAGAAATGCATACACTGTAAAGAAAGTCCGTAAAAATACGGTACAATGTACTGTATTAATCTGAAGGAATTTTCCGTATTTGAGTTTTACAGGGCTTTATCCGTTTTTTTGAATTACGCGTTGCATTGTGGGAACAAGAGCCTGGTCGGCGCGAAAAGTTCGAGACATGAGCGCCATTACACACGCAGATGTTTTCGGTCAGTTTCTTTTTAAAGTCGGATTTCAGATTTGTGGAAGCAGTTCTAACACTACTGTGGTAAAATATGAGAATTATGTTTTGTTACATGTTAAATAAGCTGTTTAAGTAACGTTATTGGTTACCGTCTAGTTTGTTAGGCAAATGAATGCGGGAGCCGTCGCATTTATCATTTTATGCATATCGTCACACATTTTTATATTTAGTTCATACTCGTGGATGTTCCCTAACTGCATATGTGTTATAGTGTCTTGTAAATGTTAATTAACTTTTATTTCTCGGTGATGCGGTTTATTTCGTGCTTAGCGTGTATTTTCACGCATCCAGGTGTTGGACCGTTAACCGGTCGTGATGAAGCATCACGAAAAGGAAAGGCCATTCAAGACTTGGGCGTGAAAGGATGAAGATATACGTGAAGATCCAGTACATCTGATTGATAGTACTGGCATCGCGAAGTTCTTTAAGGAAAACACCATCACCTTTTCTGTCAGATGAGGTATGTTAAGACTTTTTATGGTGTGTAATATATGTATGTAACGTTAATATAGTGTGTGTGTGTGTGTGTGTGTCTGTCTGTCTGTTCTTGTTTATATTACATCGTGGGGACCAAATGTCCCCACGATGTAATAAAAACCTGAGATCACCTACATCGTGGGGACCAGCCAGCGGTCCCCACGAGGGAAATGGATTAATAAACATACTAAATGATGTTTTTTTGAAAATGTAAAAATGCAGAATGTTTCCTGTGATGGTTAGGTTTAGGGATAGGGGTAGTGTAGGGGGATAGAATATACAGTTCGTACAGTATAAAAACCATTACGCCTATGGAGAGTCCCCACTAAGATAGCAAAACAAAGTGTGTGTGTGTGTGTATATATATATATATATATATATATATTTGTATGCATATGTAATACACTTTCCAAATGACTTGTATGACTTTAAACCCAAAATAATGACCTTGACAGATTCATTACCAGGGTTCCCACTCGTCCTGGAAAACCTTGAAAACCTGGAAAATTGATGACAAACTTTCCAGTCCTGGAAAACACTTGGACAATCTGAGAAAATGAAAAATGTCCTTGTTGTTGTCCTTGAAAATTATTTTTTAAAAAGTTCTTAGGTTTTTCTTTAGCTGAGAACAAAAAGGCCAAAAACAATTACCGTTAGTTGCAGAAAGTTTGTTCAGGAATGCTGAGTTTTGACATAGTATTTTCAATGTTGATGTTTAGTCTTGTGTTGCCACTTGCAGCAGTTAGCTAATGCTATTAACTGCTCAAATGTATGCAGAAAATGTTAATTAGTAACAAAATCCCTTTAGGGCAAGTCATTTCACTCGGCGGCCATCTTTGAAACGCCTCTCGGGCATTCTACTCTCTTTGAATGAGGAAACATCAAATTCTCCAAAGCTGTTTGCCAAGCTTTCGATTAAATTTCATATTTGAAATCACCAATGAAATCTGACAACTGTCTCATAAATGTTGTTTCTAAACGCTCGAATCATGACAAAAAACTGTATTTTTCAGGCTGGATCAACCTAATGCGCATGCTCAGACCTAAATGCGCGTCTCTTTCGGAGGCGCGTCTGACTGTTTCTATAGAAACCGGAGCTTCTAACGGCCGCTGCAGTGACACGATGACTTTACCAATAGGCGATTGGCTTTTATTTAGAAGGCGGGACTTATTCCGCCATATTGCGCTTTGCACTTTCTCCCATTCATAATGATACGAGTGACGCGTCTTGTGTTATTCTATAGTCTTTGTTAGTAAGCAGCTACCTGATTCAGTAACTTGCTAACTAATAATTTTGATGCGATATAAGGTCAGTAAGAGATTCATTGTGCAGTGTAGCCAGCTTTATTGATTATAACAGGAGTTTTCACAACAGTGCATGCAAACTTTGTGAGTTTGCGCTGAAGATTGACAGCTGAAGGGATTAAAAAAGGAAAATCTGTTTATAACCCATTCGCAATTCATGCTGCTAAGTATACACACTGCAAAGTTTTGGAAATGACTAACTTATTTAAATGTGGGATTGAATCCAAAATTATATCGCTTTACATGGTGATAACCAGCATTGGATGGGACAGAAAATACTAATAGAGCTGCCACATATTCTATTACGTGTTATGGGTTTCTTTGTTGTTCATCGACTAATATTTTTATTTTCAAATAGTTAAACAAAACATTAAAATAGTTTCAATATTTTTTGCTATGATATGGACACTGGTAAAGAGAACAATTTGTCATAATGTATGATTAAGAGTTCATATTAAAAACTGATTTTATAGTTAAGTAATGGCAATAAACTATGGAAGTGTCTGCTGCTGAATAAAAAATAAAAAAGCTAATTGCAACTTTTTATCTCAAAATTCTAAATTCCGAGCTTACATAATTGTGATATAAACTCGCAATTGTGTTATAATGTCAGAATTATAAATTGCATAACTGTGATATAAACGCGCAATTGCGAAAAGAAAAAGTCAGAATAGTGAGATACAAAAAAGTAATTGCGACCTTTTTTTTTTTTTCATTCTGTGGCGGAAACAAGCTTCCATAGTCATAATGTATGATTAAGAGCTCATATTAAAAACTGATTTTATAGTTAAGTCATGGCAATAAACTGTACGCCTTTTAAAGACTTAGAGAGCAATATATTACTTTAGGGCGTGGTCCTTGTCTTTTATTCCTGCCATAGAAAAATTGAAAATGTCCTGGAAAAGTCCTGGAAAATGATCGCTGAAAAAGAGTGGGAACCCTGATTACTTTTAACATGGCTGCTATTATCTATATTTCTGCGTTCTTTACCAGCTCTCTCCTCTTTAGTTTGCGGATTCATAGTGTTTCTGTTGTTTTCTTTTCTATTGACAGGACATAACTGCTGCTGTAGTGTGCATCGCAAACACCCCCTGCATACTCATGGGTTTGTATTTATTTTATTAGCAGATTGAATTAATAATTGAGTTTTCAATATTGGAAAAAACATATTTAAATTTAAAGTCTGAGGAAACTTTAAATACCCCTTGCTGAATACCCCTTGAAATATTTTTGTTTATATGGTCATTAGAAAAACAAATTGTTTAGAGAAAATTTACACATTTATGTTTGGAGTGGTCTTCTGAAGTGATCATTTAATGTTTTCAATTTTGCAATATTTTATTTGTTTAAGGTGATGGCCATTCAAGATTGCTGTCATTCAAGAAGTTATTAGTGACCACATCTCCACCCCCATTGTGGCAGTGAGCTACAAAATACTGAAGATGGCACTTATCCTGAAGTTCACACAAAGGTAATCAACATATATTTTTTTAATGAAATGGTGTATACAGCTTGTTGTTGTGTTACTGTTTGTTTAGTTGAAAATAATCAAACAACCTAATATGTAGTTGAGCTGACAAGCTAACATGACATGCAAATGGAGTCCATTGGAAACGCAAGTCTTAGCATTTTATATACAGTGTTTGAATTGGAAAGTATTAGGATAGCAATTGATAATTTAATGAACTTAAAATGCTGTATGATTGTTTTTCCTCACCAACCTGGTCTGCATGCTACTTTGTAGTTTAGTTTCTTTCAATTTCTTGTGTATCTAAAAGCATATCGGTTTCTTCAAATAACTTTTCTGTGCAGAAATCCTGAACGAGGGTCGAGAAGGCTGAGAAGGAAACCAAACGGCTACACATTCCTCCAAGACTGCTGAAGTTTCGGTATGAACAACTTTGAAAATCCATGTAAAATTTGAGCTTTTGTCAAATCTCAATATGGAACTTTAACTGAACATACAGGAAATTGAACGTTTTTCACCCAAGCATTTCACCCAAAAATGAAAATTCTGTCATTAATTACTCACCATTATGATCTTGCAAACCTGTAAGATTTTTTGTTAATTTTTGGAACACAAATTAAGATCTCTCAATGCAGTCTTTCTCTCCCTCTGTTGACAGCCTACGCAACTACCACTTTCAATGTCCAGAAAGGTAGTAAAGACATCATGAAAGTAACACCATGTTCTAACCAAATGCGATGGGATAAGATTCTAGCGCAAAGCCATTTTTCTGGCCACACCAATTGCGATGTGACCAAGTGATGCGACAAAATCAAT
This sequence comes from Anabarilius grahami, assembly GCA_003731715.1. Lineage (NCBI taxonomy): Eukaryota > Metazoa > Chordata > Actinopteri > Cypriniformes > Xenocyprididae > Anabarilius > Anabarilius grahami. The sequence goes on along the minus strand of RJVU01008328.1, from coordinate 1,043,649 downwards.
CAAAAACCACAGCCAATCAGAACATGGTGTAGGTGTGCTCTTTGTCACGTGCACGACAGTCACAATGAAATGGATAAGTACATAATCAACTTCATAAATATTACACCATTTATTGTAAACATTTAGAGTACATACTGAGTTACTGTAACAATCTTTGTCATAGAATACACTCAGTATGTACTTTAATGTTTAAATGGTGTAATATTTATGAATTTGATTATGTACTTATCCATTTTATTGTGACATGCTCACATGAGCACCTCAGTGCTTGTATTCTCACTTATGCATGCGCAAAAAGCATTTTTCCCACTTCATGAATTTGAGGTTAAACCACTGGAGTCATATGGATTACTTTGATGATGTCTGTAAACCTTCCTGGACCTTGAAGTTGTAGCTGAGTGGACTGTCAATGGAGGGACAGGAATCTCTGTTTTCCTTAAAAAGATATTCATTTTTGTTCTGAAGATGAACGAAAGTCTTATGGGTTTGGAACGACATGATGGTAATTAAAGGGTTAGTTCACCCAAAAATGAAAATTCTGTCATTAATAACTCACCCTGATGTTGTTCTACACCTGTGAGGCTGAACACAAATTAAGATATTTTGATTAAATTCGATGGCCTCCATAGACGGCAATGACACTTCCTCTCTCAAGATCCATAAAGGTACTAAAAGCATATTTAAAACAGTTCATGTGAATTCAGTAGTTCTACCTTAATATTATAAGGTGTCGGATTTTATCAAAAATATCTTAATTTGTGTTATGAAGATGGTCGAAGGTCTTAGGGAAGAATGACATGAGTGCAGAATGACATGAGTGTGAGAAATTGATGACAGATTTTTCATTTTTGGGTGAACTAACCCTATAATGACAATTTAAATTTTTTGATGAACTAACCCAAAATTAATATTGACAAATGTTGTCTTCTCTTAGTATAGGGACACATCAAGCTGATGGCAAAGTAGTAGAGCTGATGAAAGCCGACTGTGGTGTTGCCTCGTGTCGGGAAAAAAATCTGCGCTTGGACACACTGAAAGGACTACAGCCGACTGTCAGCTACCACATGCATTCTGCATCTGTGTGTAAGGAGACAGCCGTCTATTGCTTCATATATATTCATCGATATTCGTCATTCAGAAAGGGAAACTGACTCTGCAGGCTGCAGGTACACAAACTGTAAACCAAGTCAGCTGACACTCAAAAACAGGCCGACGCTGCCTGACGGCTGATCATCAGCTTGGTTATTACCAGGCTTTCCAGAAAAATGTCATCAGCACTGGAACATTTCACTTTACTTTAAATTGTTTTACACATTGTTTAATTTGCCATATTTTGTCTTTACCCATTGAATACATTTTATAAGAATGTTTACAAAATGTAAAAATAAACAATGTTCAATTTTACATATGTTGTTGATTTATTTGCTACCAAGGATATGCTATAATTTTATAGAAATTTATGCATAAGGATTGTCTGTAAAAGTACAGAAAATGTACTGTAAATTTTACAGAATTTTCCGTAATGGAGTTGAAGGAAACGTCCGGAATTTAACGGATAATGTACTGGTAATTTTCTGCCAGTAATTATCTGTTTTTTTTTACGGAAATTTTATTAACGGAAGTGTATGTAAAGTTATGGAGGATGTTCTGTAAATCTACAGAATTTTCAGTTTTTTAACTGAAGGAAGTGTCCGTAATCTTAACGGAAAATGTACCGGTAATTTTCTGACCGTACATTATCCGTTTTTTTACGGAAATGTTTTTTACAGTGTAGGTTATTCCAAGCGCGCTGTCTCTTTTTTCATGAACGATGCCCCATTCACAAATTAATCACTCTTTTGAGTCGATTCTGTTCAAAGTCTTGATCAAACAAGTTAGCAAAACTGTCTAAATTGGTTTGCGAATCAGTTTGAATGATTTGTTCAGTTCCCTGCATGCACTGAATCATCTGAAGCATCTAACTTGGAGCGTTGGATGAAGTGGCAGTGGACCTACAGTCAATCAAAAGCAAATCTGCAAATGCATCCTATTTGCTAGCAATGAAGATCTTTATTAGTTGAACTGTGTATGCTGTCTGTGAACAATTCCACAGGTATCGATTTCATTTGATTTCAATTCATAGCCTACAGCCAATAGCCTGCATTTTACAACCAAACAGATTATTACACCACAATAAAGTATGTAGCATTTTTTTTTTTTTACCTTTTTTTGACATATCTCTTAATTTATACATTAAATAAGCTACCATTGTTCAGACAGTATGAAATTAACGCCTTTTCTTAGACACAGTTAACCAGTTTACACGCGCCTGTAGAAATATACATTACATTTTGGAGAACAGACGGAAGAAGATCCGTCAATGTATTGATCATTGTTTGTGTTCAGGGGCTGTATTCACAAAACATTTTATCTTACCACTAAGAGTTCTCCTTAATAGCAGTAAAAGTTCTTAGCTAAGAGTTTTCTCTTAAAACCTATTCACAAAGCTGCTGAGACAAACTTTTACTAAATAAAAGAGAGAAATATTGTAGAATGAGGTGTCATGTTTCCACATTAAAATAAAGGTTTTAAAATACAAATGTTGCCCTATTCAAATAAATATTTTTTAATAAAAATGTTGCCATAGTCAAAATAAAATGTTGCCATATTGTTGCCATAAAGGTTTTAAAATGTAGGCTAAGTGTCACTAATTAAACTAGTATATACAGTTAATTGTCCACCTCTTGGATGTCTGCATCTCAAGAGAATGCAGAATTCAAGCGACAAATTATGTTTTATAAACAAATTTTGGGAGAAACACATTCAAATGGTCTTTCTAATCAGCTCGAGAGGAGGAATATATACACAGACGAGAGCCGACTCGCCTATAGTTACTTTGACGGTTTTCTGCATCCCTCTGCCAACCCACTCCTCTCTCGGCTGGGGATACGGGGAGAACTTTGGTTTTGGGCTAAATTTCAAGCTCGGAGCCCTCGATCCCCTTGGACAGCACACCAAATACACTTATTATATATATATATATTTTTTTTTTACTCTATTCAATCATTTGTAAGTGTGAACTCATGAAAACCACTGGCACAGGTAATCAGACAATATTTATTTATTTGTTAAAGATTTTTTTTGCCGTTAAATCAAATTGTATTGAATTTATGAAGAAAAGGTTCAGCACCCAAGGCTCTATTGCTATTCCCCCAATGGTGTACAGTGTCTTTGGGTGGATTAGGACTGTTTGTGATTTGGTCTTAGTGACTTAGGAGTCCTCTTGACTACTCCTAACGTTTCACAGACTTAGGAGCTAGTTTTAGTGCTAAAATGCTTTGTGAAATACTCTTAGAGCAAGAATGTAGGACTCCTAAAATTAGGACTGACACGCCCATTATTTTTAAGAGTTTCTCCTAAATCGGCAATGTTTTGTGAATACGGCCCCAGATGTTCAGCGGTTATGAACGCGAGCACATGTAAAGAGCTTTCTCTCTTTCTTCTTTCAAATGTAGCTGTATACGTTATTATTATACAAAGCAAAGTACATGCAATGATATTCGGGCAACAGATGCCAGAAATAGCTAATGCTTGTCTCTTCTGTTTTTGTTGCAAAGATATCTAATTATGATAATAATAATTATTATTTAATTAAATATCTATCTAAATAATAACATGCTATTGTATTGTTGTGTGTGTGTGTGTGTGTGTGTGTATATATATATATAAATATATATATACAGTGGGTACGGAAAGTATTCAGACCCCCTTAAATTTTTCACTCTTTGTTATATTGCAGCCATTTGCTAAAATCATTTAAGTTCATTTTTTTTCCTCATTAATGTACACACAGCACCCCATATTGACAGAAAAACACAGAATTGTTGACATTTTTGCAGATTTATTAAAAAAGAAAAACTGAAATATCACATGGTCCTAAGTATTCAGACCCTTTGCTGTGACACTCATATATTTAACTCAGGTGCTGTCCATTTCTTCTGATCATCCTTGAGATGGTTCTACACCTTCATTTGAGTCCAGCTGTGTTTGATTATACTGATTGGACTTGATTAGGAAAGCCACACACCTGTCTATATAAGACCTTACAGCTCACAGTGCATGTCAGAGCAAATGAGAATCATGAGGTCAAAGGAACTGCCTGAAGAGCTCAGAGACAGAATTGTGGCAAGGCACAGATCTGGCCAAGGTTACAAAAAAATTTCTGCTGCACTTAAGGTTCCTAAGAGCACAGTGGCCTCCATAATCCTTAAATGGAAGACGTTTGGGACGACCAGAACCCTTCCTAGAGCTGGCCGTCCGGCCAAACTGAGCTATCGGGGGAGAAGAGCCTTGGTGAGAGAGGTAAAGAAGAACCCAAAGATCACTGTGGCTGAGCTCCAGAGATGCAGTCGGGAGATGGGAGAAAGTTGTAGAAAGTCAACCATCACTGCAGCCCTCCACCAGTCGGGGCTTTATGGCAGAGTGGCCCGACGGAAGCCTCTCCTCAGTGCAAGACACATGAAAGCCCGCATGGAGTTTGCTAAAAAACACCTGAAGAACTCCAAGATGGTGAGAAATAAGATTCTCTGGTCTGATGAGACCAAGATAAAACTTTTTGGCCTCAATTCTAAGCGGTATGTGTGGAGAAAACGAGGCACTGCTCATCACCTGTCCAATACAGTCCCAACAGTGAAGCATGGTGGTGGCAGCATCATGCTGTGGGGGTGTTTTTCAGCTGCAGGGACAGGACGACTGGTTGCAATCAAGGGAAAGATGAATGCGGCCAAGTACAGGGATATCCTGGACGAAAACCTTCTCCAGAGTGCTCAGGACCTCAGACTGGGCCGAAGGTTTACCTTCCAACAAGACAATGACCCTAAGCACACAGCTGAAATAACGAAGGAGTGGCTTCACAACAACTCCGTGACTGTTCTTGAATGGCCCAGCCAGAGCCCTGACTTAAACCCAATTGAGCATCTCTGGAGAGACCTAAAAATGGCTGTCCACCAACTTTCCGTACCCACTTTATATGTTACAAAGTAACTAGTAACTAGCTACTTGAGTAGTTTTTTCATTGGATAATGTTTTACTCTTACTCAAGTAACTATTAAGATTATTACTTTCACTTTTACTTTTAATTTCTATAAGTACTTGTACTTTTACTTGAGTCCAGTTTTTGGATACTCTATCCACCTCTGAGCAAACGTGAGATAAAAATACATTTTCTGAAGCAACCATGCCATTTTCGTGTTTCATGGGACTCAAACCCAGGCACTCTGCACTGCAAGTGCAATGAACAACCAGGTGAGCTACTGAGCAAGTCTGCTACATCAGAAAAAAGCCACACATAAAAAGCTGGTTATGTGATGCAAATGTCAAACTATATTAGTAGTTATGTATTGTGCATGGAACCACGTGAAAATCATTAATAGAAAATCTGCCCCTATATTTTTTTTCTTTTTCTTTTCTTTTAAAGCTCTTATTTTAAAGCACTTGTTTCTTGTTTTAGTCAAGACCTTGTTTAGATGTTATGTTTGCTGGGTTGTGGTTCCTGCATTATTGATTTTTGTTGTTGTTGTTTTGTTAGCTGTTGTCAAGCTTTAGATTTTTTTTTTTTTAACAAGTAAAGCTGAACTTGGATCCTACAACCTTCACTCTCTGAGACTCCCATCATGACAGCCGATTGAAAATATATTTTATGAAACCCACCGGCTCTGCCTTGGTCGCGACCATCAGGTGTGACAACAGCAGATAACACCCCCGTTTGTCTGTCAGAATGCATTGCTACGGCCTCAGATACATAAACACACCTGTCACAACTGTGACAAGGAAAATAAAACACAACAATGGATCTTCCCTCCCAACTAGTGGCGATGTTTGTGGCAGAGCCTGCTGTGTTGTTCAAAGCCCTGCTGCTGAGTTCAGCTCGCAAACACATTTCTCCCACCTGCTACCTGACAACATCAGAATGTAGGGGCGAAAAGGGAGTTTCACGCAGAGACCACTACAACAGAAAGAGTTTGAGTTTTGATGCCCAATCATCAAAACATGCAGTTTTACTCTAAGAATGCATTAAATCAAGCATCCTTTTAACATGATTTACATTTCAAAAGTATTCTGCTGTTAAAGCAAAGCAATCCAAATACGGCAATTCAGTACAATACAGCACTGTTTTTAATTGACTTATTTCATTATACATCTTTCAAGCATTGTCTTAGTATGATTTTTTGTACTTGACTTTTATATATATACAAGATATTCATTCATTCATACATTCATTCACTCAAGTCAAGTCACCTTTATTTATATAGTGCTTTTTACAATGCAGATTGTGTCAAAGCAGCTTTACAGTGATAACTGATAACTGGGCTAAATATTGAAATATTGAAAAGGTATTGTTGATGTGTATATGTTCACGGCAATTCAGCAAGCAAGCAAGCACTTTGAATAGCAATTGTACCCAAAACATACCCAGTATAGCCTAATTTTCTTTCTGATGACCATTAATGTTAGTAAATGGTCATAATTTAGTTTTGTGTTTGTTTGTTTTGACTTCAGTAAACACAAAGTTGTATGATTTCTGCTATGTCAAATATAAAGTGAAAAAAATAACGTATATTTCCAACCTCATCAAGTGAAAAAAATGTATATATTTCCAACCTCATCATTACTGGGTGGGCTGAATATTGAAAAGGTATTGTTGATGTGTATATGTGCGCGGTAATGTGTTGATGTTGTGGGATTGTAAAAGATTTCAAAAATTTTGCAGCTTAGTTTTATATAATTATAAGTTTTAATATTATTTTTAAATTATTATATAGTTTTCATAAATAAATAAATGATAAATGATAAAGAGAGGAAGTTATAGTATGCATAGTACATTGAAATCTTTTATCTCAGTTGATCAAGGAAAATTGAATTCCTTATGATATGATGTTGAATTCTTTATGATATATGATATGATGATACTATGGTGAAATCTATGTCAGATATATCAGTTCTTTTTTAAAATGCACATACCTTAACGCAGCATATGTGTTCTCAAAATATCTCTAGGGCGGAATATATTGTGATTAAACACACCTAAACTGCCAGAGAGAGAAAGATTGTGAACTCCACAGGACTATAGCATCAGCAGAGGTGTGAGGGAACTGAGATGAGATCAAAGTGTGAGGGTGTTTTTGGAGAGTTCCCACAGTGTGTTATTTGTTCTGCCATTGGACCAGAGAACAATAAGTCTGGTATTTGACATGTCTTCACATGTGAAGGTCAACCAGTTGGAAAAAAACAAGTGTATAAAAACAGAATAACTATTGAGGAATTCAAAATTGCATTACTTTAGGCACCTAATCATTAAAAAAATAAAGGAATATTACGTTGAATATAAATTAAGATCTATTCAAGTATACAGCAGACAAGCATTCTAGAGGGTTTAAAAGCAGAAAAGTAAAGAATTTTATTTATATTAATGTCAGCATGAAACTAAATTTGCAATAGTCTTTTCTTCCCTATTGTGATGTATACACGAGTGAAACACCTTCTCAAACAAGAAAAACATGTAGGCCGCCAATAAACACTTCATCAGAGATGTCGTTTACGGGGATGGGGTATTTTGATTAAAGAACAAGAGCAAATACATTTAAAAAACAATAATGATGTTCACGGATATATCATTTATAATAAACAGCAATATTCCTTAAAAAATATAAATAATTGTCCATTTTGATTTCATGGTGACTTTAAAGCAAATACAAATTGTCCACATTGTCTTATTGTCCTTTTCTAAGCAGAAGAACTTCTAGTTGCTGTAAGGTATGCATTACCAACATAATTCATGTAGGATAACTCAGCCCTATATGAACAATAACTTTACATAAGTTATGTCACGTGTCTTAAATTTCCTTTCCATAAATCCTCACGCAAGTACCAAGCAAAATTTACTCTTTTGAATAGTTATGATATGAGTAATTTGATATAACTTTGCACAAAGTTGGTAAGTGTTTTATCAGACCAACTTCATGCCCTAATAGTTTTTAAGGTCTTATGGTTACACAACTATGGAAGCCCGTTTCCGCCACAATTGAGTAAAAATATATAATTCTGTAAGTCATAATAATGAGAAACGTTCTCATAATTATGACTTAGTTTCTCGTAATAACGAGAAACTTTCTCGTAATAACGAGAAACTTTCTCGTAATAATGACTTAGTATCTCGTAATAACAAGAAACTTTCTCGTAATAATGACTTAGTATCTCGTAATAACGAGAAACTTTCTCATAATTATGACTTAGTTTCTCATAATAATGAGAAACTTTCTCGTAATAATGAGAAACTTCTACGCATGCGCAAAGCAGCGGAGCAGTGTCACGCTAGCGACATCCGCTGGTCAAATGCGAGAACTCCGCAACCATGGCACGTTCTGCAAAAGTGTAATCTATAATATCACTAAATAAATAACATTATCGATAAATTATCAGTAGCCTATATGAGACGGGATATAGTTGTTTATTCATTTGTAACATTCATTTGTATTTTTGTGTATGAACAAGCAGAAACACAGAGTGGTGATCCATGGATTTCAAACAGATAGAGGAATGATAGGCTAACAGCACACACCAACATATCCAACTCTGTTAAAGAACGCTTCACCTGGAAAGCTGTCTTTTGCATACATTCTAAAGAGTCATAAACATCTTAAAAGGTGTTTTCTGTAGGAATATCACTGGAATGCAGGTTTATGACTGGGCAAGTGCTTTAGGACCCGGTTTATATTAGAAAAGCTTTCCAGCGCATATGTCTAGGCAAACCTGCACATCAAATAGCCTAGACCAGTGTTTCTCAACTCCAGTCCTCGGGACCCACTGCTCTGCACATTTTGTATGTATCCCTTATTTAACGCACCTGATTCAGATCATCAGCTCGTTAGGAGAGACTCCATGACCTGAACTGAGTGTGTCAGGTAAGAGAGACATACAAAATGTGCAGAGCAGTGGGTCCCGAGGACTGGAGTTGAGAACCACTGGCCTAGACTCATCCGCGAAATACGTGTTAATGTTAACACAAAAACCCACACATTTTATGAAGATGTTGCACTTAAACTTAAGGAATAAATGTCATATTCCTTCGTTAATCTCATCGTTTTGTAAGCTATCGCGTTCATGCAACAGTTTCCACTGTTACCACGGAAACCACTTTGCGTTCCACCTTCTCGTGCGCATGGAAAAGTATTGAAGATATACTGATAATTTATAATAACTGATGTTATTTAATGATACTATAGATAGACTGCACTTTGTAGATTATTTTAACGAAAACAACAGTTTTGTATAACGTGCCATGTTTGCTGTTCTCGCATTTACGAGACTTTGACCAGCGGATGTCGCTAGCGTGCCATGTCCTTCTGCTCCGCTGCTCTGCACATGCGTAGAAGTTTCTCATTATTATGAGAAAGTTTCTCGTTATTATGAGAAACTTATGCTGCGTTCCAGGCAGGTTTTTCAGCCCGTAAGTCACGACTTCAAATCACGACTCACCACTTTGTAGCGTTCCAGGAAAATCACGCCAAACTGCGTAAAAGTGTAAACAAACCAACATGGCGGACCATACGGGGCTTATGCTCATTAACAATTATTTCTATCGCCAAAGGTGCTTACTCCTTGCTTATTTGAGGGAAACAGAGGAGGAAAACGGCGCATAAGGCAAGAGTAGCTGTTATACCTTTTATTTTACCGTGCACTTGCATAAACACCGCATCCGTAGGGGCTGCTATTGTTGTTTCGCGGGCTATGTGACGTCATAACCCGTAACTGGGAGTACATCGATCTAGTACGAGTTCACGGGTGGGAAGTCCCGGCTTTGACTGCTGTTCCAGTGCACTTTCACGGGTAGAAGGTTGGAAAAACACGGGTTACGGGTTGCCTGGAACGCGGCATAAGTCATTATTACGAGAAAGTTTCTCGTTATTATGAGAAACTAAGTCATTATTACGAGAAAGTTTCTCATTATTACGAGAAAGTTTCTCATTATTATGAGAAACTAAGTCATAATTACAAGAAAGTTTCTCATTATGAGAAACTAAGTCATTATTACGAGAAAGTTTCTCATTATGAGAAACTACGTCATAATAATTACGAGAAAGTTTCTCATTATTACGAGAAAGTTTCTCGTTATTATAAGAAACTAAGTCATTATTACGAGAAAGTTTCTCATTACTACGAGAAAGTTTCTCGTTATTATGAGAAATTAATTAAGAGAAAGTTTCTCATTATTACGAGAAAGTTTCTTGTTATTACGAGAAAGTTTCTCGTTATTATGAGAAACTAAGTCATTATTACAAGAAAGTTTCTCATTATTATGAGAAACTAAGTCATTATTACGAGAAAGTTTCTCGTTATTATGAGAAACTAAGTCATAATTACGAGAAAGTTTCTCATTATTACGAGAAAGTTTCTCGTTATTATAAGAAACTAAGTCATTATTACGAGAAAGTTTCTCATTACTATGAGATACTAAGTCATAATTACGAGAAAGTTTCTCATTATTACGAGAAAGTTTCTTGTTATTATGAGAAACTAAGTCATAATTACAAGAAAGTTTCTCATTATTATGAGAAACTAAGTCTTAATTACGAGAAAGTTTCTCATTATGAGAAACTAAGTCATTATTACGAGAAAGTTTCTCATTATGAGAAACTACGTCATAATTACGAGAAAGTTTCTCGTTATTATGAGAAACTAAGTCATTATTACGAGAAAGTTTCTGATTATTACGAGAAAGTTTCTCGTTATTATGAGAAATTAATTAAGAGAAAGTTTCTCATTATTACGAGAAAGTTTCTTGTTATTACGAGAAAGTTTCTCGTTATTATGAGAAACTAAGTCATTATTACAAGAAAGTTTCTCATTATTATGAGAAACTAAGTCATTATTACGAGAAAGTTTCTCGTTATTATGAGAAACTAAGTCATAATTACGAGAAAGTTTCTCATTATTACGAGAAAGTTTCTCGTTATTATAAGAAACTAAGTCATTATTACGAGAAAGTTTCTCATTATTATGAGATACTAAGTCATAATTACGAGAAAGTTTCTCATTATTACGAGAAAGTTTCTTGTTATTATGAGAAACTAAGTCATAATTACAAGAAAGTTTCTCATTATTATGAGAAACTAAGTCATTATTACGAGAAAGTTTCTCGTTATTATGAGAAACTAAGTCATAATTACGAGAAAGTTTCTCATTATTATGACATAGTAAGTCATTATTATGAGAAAGTTTCTCAATATTATGACTTAAAGAATCATATATTTTTACTTTACTGTGGCGGAAACGGGCTTCCATAGGCTACACAACAGCTGACATATGATTACATTTTTTTTCTTCACGGTGCCATACACGGTGCCGGACTGCTACTGTAGGTGCAGTAAGTGCACTCCTGTAAACATTTTTTTGTTCCTTTTAGCAAATTGGCTACTGGCCTTGCAAACATACTTTGGGCTATATGCAAGCTATTTAACTTTATATGTATAGTAAATATATTAAAGTTAAAAATGCAGTTGGTGATTCATGTATTATGAGCACTGCAACATGCCTAATAGTACCAGAGCCAGTGGCCAATTTGGTCCTGCTTTATGCATTTCTCCCAAAGAAAATGCAGTTTTGGGCCAGAAGATTTGGCTCTGTACCTGCCCCTTAAACTGTCTGGTCTCAAACCAGAAACTGCTAACATCAGAAGGCAGATAGGGTGAGATAATATCCTCACTGCATAAAGTTTTCAAACTCAGTCTGCCAGAATAATGCAAAACAAAACTAGATCACACCAAACCAGCTCAATTATAATCAATGAAGCTGTCTAAATTAATGACTGATACAGCATGTTGTGGTGCTATACAAGGTTCACGTTAACAGCCACTCGGTTCCTATTTTTGTCACACTACACAGCTACTCCTGCCACTTTATTTTCCCTGTCTGTCTGAAATAAACTTATTTTACTTAGACATATCATATATGTGAATTGATTGTTATGATATGTTTAATGTTATATATATTTCAATACTTAAATTCTGCTGTTAATAATAATAATAATAATACATTTTATTTAATGCACCTTTCAAATCACTCAAGGTCACCATACATCAAGAAGAAGTAGCAACAATATTAAAATAATAAATAACAGTAAATAGCAATGCCAATAAACCATAAATAAGGGGAAAGCAACAATTACAAACATGACAGCTATAAAAATAACAAAAACAAAAAGTGCTAGATTTGAGTGCACACAGTAATCATAAAAGATAAGCTATTCTGAATAAATTAGTTTTAAAGGGTTAGTTCAATCAAAAATGTAAGACCTGTAAGACCTTCGTTCATCTTCGGAACACAAATTAAGACATTTTTGATGTAATTCAAGAGGTATATGACTCGTCCATAGACAGCAATATAATCACCACTTTCAAGATCCAGAAAGGTACTAAAGACATCATTAAAACAGTCAACGTGACTGCAGTGGTTCAACCTTGACGGCTCCTGTGTCAGCAACGAGTCTGAATTATGGATGTTGACTGGGAGAGAATTCTAAAGGTGAGGAGAAGCACGGCTAAAGGCCCTATGGCCCGTGGTGGTTAGATGAGCAGAATGTGTGGAGGAGACCCAATGAAGAGCAGCAGAGAGTTCGAGAAGGAATGTAAGGCTGTAAGAGATCTGAAAGGTAAGGTGGAGAGAGGTTGAAGAGATTTGTAAGTGAGTAAAATAATTTTAAATTCAATCCGGAATTTGATAGGAAGCCAATTAAGCTGTTGAAGTGATGGTGTAATATGTTGTACAGATGAAGTCCGGGTTATGATACGAGCAGCAGAATTCTGAATCAGTTGGAGTTTATGAAGATATTTGTGTGGTAAACCAGATAAAAGAGAATTACAGAAGTCAATGCGAGAGATGACAAGCGAATGAACAAGAATAGCAGAACTGCGCAGAGTGAGAAATTGACAGAGTCGAGCAATATTACAGAGATGAAAATAACAAGACCTGGTTATATTATTAACATGAGCTTCAAATGAAAGTGTGCTGTCGAAGATGACCCCCAAGTTCCTAACTGAGAGGGAAAAACAGGAGAACCATCAATGGATAAAGAAAAACTGCAGGACCTAGAGAGAATAGAATTAGTGCCAGTAATGAGTACTTAAGTCTTACTGCCACTAAGTTCGAGAAAGTTGGCTGTTTATTTTGTGAAGGCAATTGGTAAGACAGGCAGGAAAGTACATATATTGCTGGAGACCAAAACTGCAAGAAATGAAATCCCTTGTGAGTGGTTTACTGGCATTGTCCACATGAATGTTAAAATCACCCAGTAGAATAATATTAGATGATAGAAGAATCAAACAGAAGAAGTCACACTTACGATCAGCGATAATGTCGCTGATGAGGAGACCCTTGTTGGAAAGTGAGCGAATGTTGAGAAGTCCAACTTTGAGCTCATTTCCACCCAGCAAAGAGCTAGCTGAACTGGCTACACTAGTTAGCGCGCGCTGGTCAACAGTCTGCTGTGTTTTCCTTGCTGTCTGGGGAGCTGAAGTCCAGAATGATCGTATAGCCTTTGAGTCATTGTACCTAAAACCCTGTCGAGACCCACGATGGATGTATTTCAGACAGGGACGATGAACAATATCTTTATAGGGGTAAAGTGAAGGTGGAGCCTCGAAAGAGTAGCACCGCAGCCAGTAAAGTTCAGTCGCTGTATACAAAAACAGTGAAGTCGCTGAGTGGAAAAATGACGAAAAAGCAATCCAAACAATGATGACACATGTGAAAGGATGGTAAATCCACATTGTGTCAGTCAACGGTAGAGTTTAGTAGGAGTAGAGAATCATAAAAGAAAATATAAAATAAAATGATAAAATAGGTATTTAACAGGAAAGAAAAGTTAAAAACACTGGAGAGCAGCGGCAGTCAAACGCGCCAGCATTCACCAAACCGGAAGTCTTCTTAATCTTGTTAAGGTGTTACAGTACATAAAAAAAATAATAACCTAAAGCTGCTGTTTTAGGTGAATTAAATCCCTTTAGATGTTAAAATACACAGATAAGCCAAAATATTATGACCATCTGCCTAATAGGCTGTTGGTCTCCTCGTGCTGCCAAAACAGTGCCGACTCGCTAAAGCATGGACTCTAAAAGACCCCTGAAGGTGTCCTGTGGTATCTGGCACCAAGACGTTAGTAGCAGCTCCTTCAAGTCCTGCAGGTTGCGAGGTTTAGCTGTTGTGGATCAAACTTGTTGGTCCAGCCCATCCCGCAGATGCTTAATTTGATTAAGATCTAGGGAATTTGGAGGCCAGGGCAATACATTGAACTCTTCATCATGTTCCTCAAACCATTCCTGAACAATATGTGCAGTGTGGCAGGGTATAATGCATCCTGCTGAAAGAGGCCACATCCACCAGGGAATTGTCATAAAGGGATGTACCTGGTCTGCAACAATGTTTAGGTAGGTGGCATGTGTCAAATTTAAGTCCACATGACTGGCCAGACCCATGGTTTCCCAGTAGAACATTGCCCAGAGCATCACACTCCCTCTACCGGCTGGTCATCATTCCACAGTGCATCCTGGTGCCATGACTTCTCCAGGTAAACGCAGCATACAGTCGTCCACGTGATGTAAAAGAAAACGGGACTCATTGGACCAGACGATCTTGTTCCACTGCTCCTAGGTCCAGTTCCGATGCTTGTGTGCCCATTGTAGGCACTTTCGACAATGGATATCATAGGCACTCTGACTGGCCTGTGGCTACGCAACCCCAAACACAGCAGAGTGCGATGCATTGTGTGCTGTGACACGTTCCTCTCATAACCATTATTACAATTTTGTGTGACTTGTGCCACAGTAGACCTTCTGTTGGCTCAGACCAGATGGCATAGCCTTCATTGCATTTGTGCATCGATGAACCTTTGGCACTCAACACCCTGTCACTGGTTTGTGGTTTGTCCCTCCTCGGACCACTGTTGACCGGGAGCAACCCACAAGCCTTACCATCAGATATATATTGAACTAGTTGCCTTGCCATAACAATTTGGCCCTTGTCAAAGTTGTTCAGATCTTTATTCCTGCCCATTTCTCCTGCATCCAATATGTTGATTACGAGAACTGATTGTTTGCTTACCATCTTATCTACCCAGACCTTAAAAGAATAGTTCACTCAAAAATGAAAATTATTCCAAAATTTACTCACACTCAAGCCATCCCAGGTGTAAATGACTTTTTTTCTTTCAGCCAAACACAATCATCCTGGCTCTTCCCAGCCAGGGAATTGAATGGCATTGAAGAGAGACCGAGTTTTTGAAACTCCAAAAAGCACATCTATCCATCATAAAAGTAATCCTTATGACCCCAGTGGGTTAATAAATGCCTTCTGAAGCGAAGCAATTGATTTTGTAAGAAAAATATCCATATTTAAAACTTTATAAACTATAATCTTCCAGCAACGGCTATAGCGATATTAGCTCAAAGGGGAAATATTAATAATTATTCATAACTCACTATGATTGTTAATTATGATTAATCATGAATATTTTAATCAGTTAATCAGATTAACTTGAAGTAGCTACATTAAAATTACAATCAATAACTCAGTTCATCCTGTGAACACTCAGTATTGATTATTCATTAATTCTAAGAGAATTATTATTTTTCATGGCCACAGAAAAATAATTCTTTGTTAGTATTTGCAGTGCTTTGTAATAAGCATTTACAGAGCTGGTAATCATATCTGATCATTTAAGAGGCAATCTATTGCAGACAGAGCATCAGAACCAAATATGTATTGTGCACAAGTTTTATTAACTAAATCACGAACACATAGCTAACTAACAAACACAAACATACATACACGCAAGTCACACATAAACGGGTAAAATGATAGATGATAGAGTGAAACCGGAAATGGGAAACAGTAGGAGCTATGAAGAAACCAAAAACCAGGGAAAGAATCATCAGTATTCATCATAAAAACTCCCTTGTAAAAAAAGAGGGTGCACAATTTTAACTAACTAGCAGCAATTTAATATATCGTATGAGTGCTTCCACCAAAACCGCACTTTCGTATTCTTCTACTTACGGAAAAAATGGAACTGGTGCTGCGTTCGTTCCGTAAGTAGAATAGGGAAGGCGTATGACATGCTGCGTAAGCTTTTTGAAGAATATGAAAGTGCGGTTTTTGTGGAAGCACTCGTAAGGCGATCATTTGTTTATATAAAGCATATACAGTTGTATTTTTTTAGAAAATGAACGATCGTTTCGCTAGAAAAGACCCTTATTCCTCGTCTGGTATCGTTTAAAGCCCTTTGAAGCTGCAGTGAAACTGTAATTTTGACCTTCAACCGTTTGGAGGCCATTGAAGTCCATTATAAGGAGAATAATCCTGGAATGTTTTCATTAAAAACCTTAATTTCTTTTCGACTGAAGAAAGAAAGACATGAACATCTTGGATGACATGGGGGTGAGTAAATTATCAGGAAAATTTTATTTGAAAGTGAACTAATCCTTTAAGGGTTTCCTATGTATTTCTTTGTCTCTGCTCTTCCACGTGGCAACCCACATACTTTGGCGCAATAAAACTTAGGCTGGTCTCCTCGGGGGATGGGGAACAGACTCCAGAGTGAGCTGTAAACAATTATTTGTGTCTGATTTTTCTCAGTCGTTACACGGCCGTATGAGTGTTCATGAGAGAGTCAAGCTCCGGCGGAAGGGTGATCTGTAACCCAACATGTAACATAGAACTTATCTCCTCTTATCTTATATCAAAACCATCAGAAAAGTTTCTTTAAAATTTCTCATTTTAGACTTCAAATTTGTGACCAGTATTTTGTTTTGCTCTATCCTCCTTCCGCATTTGTCAAATCTCACCTAAGCTTATGCTATGCTTACATCAAATGTCATATGTCCTATGTCATATGTCGGTCAGAGGTCACCCTTTTGCCGGAACTCGACTCTCTCGTGAATATGCGTACGGCTGTTGCAGGAAGCCCAGTGATTACGGTTTATAAAGTTTTAAATTTGGATTTTTTTTTTTTCATACAAAAACCCATCGCTTTGCTTTACAAAGCATTTATTAACCCACTGGCGTCATATGGATTATTTTTATGATGGATGGATGCGCTTTTTGGGGCTTCAAAAACTCTGGCTCTATTCAAAGCAATTACAAAGCTGGGAAGAGCCAGGATATTATTTAATATAACTCAGATTGTGTTCGCCTGAAAAAAGAAAGACATATACACCTAGGATGGCTTGAGGGCTAGTCAATTTTGGGATAATTTTCATTTTTGGGAGAACTATTCCTTTAATATGTGGCCTTGTTAGGAGATGATCAAAAATATTTGCTTCACCAGTGACTGGTCATAATGTTTTGGCTCATCAGTGTATATTCTTAAAAGTAGTAAGACCCACACAAAAATACAGTGAAGAAACAATTTAATCTGGGAATATTATGTGGTAGCATAGCAATTTACCTCTTTATTCATCTCACGAGTAGGTTTGTCATATCAAATGTTTGCTGGGTCTTAGTTTAATGGATAAACCAGTTTTTTAAGCTCTTATCTCACAATATCTGTTCATGTACTAACACACATGTCCTTTCTGATACAGACAGAAAGCTCACTTGTGTATTATGGATGTTTTTACATTGCATACCATTTCTGGAAAATAAAAAAATGTTTTTGAGTCACTACAATGGAAACTGACAAAATTTGTGTCCAGGCCTTCTAGGAGCAAGGAATCAAACAGTTCCACATGCTTTCCCTTCCTTTCTCCGAGATAAGGGATGAATCATGCAGAGGCGACGGAAACCGGCTGTGGTGCATCTTGGGAAGACAGAGAGGACAGCCGAGGGTAAACACAGTGATTAATCAAAGCTACAACTGGTTAAAAGCAGATAACCACCTTTTTCCATGAGATTTGTTTTGTTTTTTAAACGCATCTCATGTTTCTATATTTATTTAAAGCTTTGCATTTCTTAAACGAAAGCTATAATCAACAGTCGACTGCAAACTCTGAGCAAGTCACTGGAGAGCCCTGTGAGTGTACAGAACACAAGCTGACCCATCACTCAGAGAAAGATGAAAAAGGGGACAGAGAGAGGCGAAGACAGATGGAGGGGGTAGCAAAATAGCAGGAAAGAGAAAAAAAAATGCTAAACAGTTGCTGTATTTCTTCAGAATTAAAGTGCAAACACATCTTCATTCTATGCAAATGAGGCTGATTATAGATTGAGCCTTATTCACAAAATTCAGTAACCTTTGCTTTGCGCAATTAACTGTTCTATTACTGGTCACAAAAGCTTGTGGTAACGGAATTCTACTTAAAAGAATTTATGTTTTCTATTGAACATGGCAGCAGTAATTTGTGAAATAATGCTTTCCTGTAGCTCAGTGGTTAGAGCATGGCACTAGCAATGCCAAGGTCATGGGTTCGATCCCAGGGATTGCACATACTCAAGATACAAATGTATAGTATAATGCAATGTAAGTCGCTTTGGATAAAAGCGTCTGCCAAATGCATAAATGTAAATGTAAATGTAAATAATCAAATGATGAAAAGGAGCATATGGTGACTTTCATAATTTTAGAGAATCTGGAATCAAAGGGATGCTGTACAGCCCTGCTAAAGTATGTCAGATTGTGGTAATCAGCAATCCTAAACCTCCTCTATATATTATACATATATATATATATATATATTGCACTTTAACGTTGGTTGTCACCCATCTTTAAATGGAAAAAGGAAGAAAATGGAGAGTGTGTACCTAGCATTGAAAAAAAAAAAATACAAATAAATTTAGAAGGAGAGAATTCTCTGTTACTCTCTGTTTTAATTTTAACTCTTGGGTAGAAAGGGGCAACCAGAATCTAAAATCAGTCTGCAGAGTGGTAAATTTTCAGTGCAGATAGATTCTGCACGATTTTTGAGGCATTTTTGTACCATTACTTCATTTGCATAATTCATTTAATGAATCGCGTGCAATAACAATGCAGGCAGTGTGCGCAAATAAATGACGCTATCAACAGGTGCAGTTCATTCTTAGTGGATTTTCCCTTAGATGTTTAATGATTAGGGAGCAGGAGGAAGTTAGTGGAGAAACAGATGAGAGAGAGAGAGAGAGAGAGAGAGAGAGAGAGAGAGAGAGAGAGAGAGAGAGAGAGAGAGAGAGAGAGAGGGAGGGAGAGAGAGAGGGAGAGAAAAGTGCCACTGGATGTAATTGATTGTCTTGCTATCAAGAATAACTTGTTAGTAATAGTCAATTCTGGCTGCTTTTGAGGCTGACTGTTTCCACTGAAGCATCAGAGGTTGTCAGGCTGCTTCTCACTGAAGCTCAACCGTTATCCAGGAGCTGAGGAAAGCAGACGTGGCTTTNAAACCCAGTTCTTCCTGGACAAGGCCAAAAAAGAAAAGAAGAATGATGGAGACTAAATGAAATGCCACTCCGGGTAAGGAGAAAAAAGCAAGGCGAGAAAGCAGGTCAGCTGAATTGCTGGGGATGTTCTTGAGTGACTTTGCCCTCAGGTGCAAGTCAGAGTGCTTTCTTTCTTTCTTTTTTTTCTTTTCTTCCTTTTCCTTCTTTCTTTCTTTCTTTCTTTCTTTCTTTTATTAATCTTCACTTTGGCACACAATCTCACCTATTCAATACAAAATATTTTATGAGTTCTACTTTTAAACATGAAACAGTACTCATAATGGATTTAACTTCAATAATGTGGACATTTCGAAATTAAAGAAAATAGCTGATGGGAAATAATGCATGCTGGGACATGTTTAAGATACATAATACCTGAAGAAAGCTATATATTAGTATTCCTGTTTAAGTGATGAGTGATGGGACATTTTTATATATTTATTTTGCTTCTGCATCGCACTATGTAGCCCCATCTACAGTAGAGTCTAACTGGCCCAAAATTTCACTTCACATAACTTTAAACATAAAATATTTTCTGATTGGCTGTAATTGACCGTTCGCAAAGACCCGCCTCCTTTATTTACTGTGCCACGTCAGACAAGCCATGCTGCTCTCACGCCACACATCATGTTCTCACGCAGTGAAAAATACATCGCTGAGCAAAGAGAGGACACTGACAATGCATCGACAGACAAGACAGAGCAGGTTAATTCTGATATGAAACAAAGTCTCAAATGTTGTAATTTTTAAAGAAATTTAAACAAATACCATTTTGTGGCTCTTTAATGTGCCGTGACAGAACGCTGTAGCGCCTCAGTTTAAAAAAGTGAAGTGACATGTGGCCAAGTATGGTGACCCATACTAGGAATTTGTGCTCTGCATTTAACCCATCCAAGTGCACACACACACCGTGAACACACACCCGGAGCAGTAGGCAGCTCATGAAGCGATCGTCTCTTCCTACTAGTTCATTTATAGCATTTAATAAACATGAATGAACATCAGAAGGAATGTTGTTTCGACCATGGAAAAACGTCAGTACACACCATTTTTCAAGTTCAAGTCCACCAACGTTAATTTACTAACTACCCTGACTGCTTTGTCGGACAAAATGGCGGATTCTGCGTTATGAATGGTTAGATAGCCTGTCAATCAAACTCCTGGCAAAGGGTCAATTGTGTTCTGTTTTGATTTCACTGTAGGTATAGGCAAACTAATTGTTGAAGAAAACATGCTGTCTTTTGCTTTTTAGGCTGTAAGAGTATGAGAGAGATATTCAGAGAAAAGAAAGATAAATGACCTTTTACTTATAACTTCTAATCTTGACACATGCCTACACAGTGAAAAAACTGTTTAAGTGTACAGTAGATTTCCAATAATACGGTACTCTATCCATTTTATATAATACAGAGATTTTTTAACATAAAAACATTGTTTCAGCCAGAAATGTCATAGCCGGGATCATACTAATAATAATGATAATAATTATGGAAATAACGATCTACTCATCAGTTTCTTAAATTTTTCCATTCCTTGCTTTCCACTTCCACACTTCACTTCACAGCTCGTGGAGGGTTCAGCATGCTTCATTTAATGACATTAATTAATTCCCACTCTCTTTCTTTAATGAGCCAAATCAGTCATGAGCCAATGAAGAAAAGAAAAAAAAAGAAGAAAAAAGTTAGCGAGTAGCTTCTTCTTAATGTCACCAGATAGGACAGAATGTTTCAAAACGTGCTTTGCCGAATGAGAGACACCAGCAGAAGTCATCAAGCAGAAAATGTATTAATGTGAATCTATTGTTCACTTATCATTTGCTAAATGTTGCTTAGACAAAAGTGTGCACTCGTTAGTTAAGCATTAGCATGTGCTAATTTGAGGCTGTAGTCTCGGCTAATGTGGCAGTTCAACTTTATGTACACTATTACCCTTTTGGTTGGGTTAGAAGAACTGTAGTCTTGCACAGAGAGAATTTAAAAAGTAAAGTCCACATTGCAGACTATTATGGCCAAAAATAGCCTACTTAAAGGGGAAGTGTGTTATTTAAATAACAATAATAATAATAATAATATTTTTAAATAAAAAATAATATGCAGAGAGAGGTATAAGGCATTCATAGGTTTCTTTTCACAGAAACGTGTGAACACTGTAGCTCCATGGTGTTTTCGAAACAGTATTTAAAGTGTTTGTTTGAGCCTCCCAACCAAACTAGCACAACATTAGCTAACAAGTTGCTAATGTCATTCTACGTTTAGTAGAAAGCTAGGTTAGGAAACAAGCTAGAACGTGAAATGCAAATGCAAAGTTCTGTCATAAAACTCTAGATGCCACAGACTGATAGGACCTTAACTCAATCTGCTAGCAACCACATCGTTCTCTATAGGACACAGTTGATCAATTCCTTCTGCATCAGCAGCCAATGAGCTTGCTTCTCAACTTCTAAATACCTGGTCAGCGTTTGCTGTAGCAATTTGCAGCGCACTTTCAGAAAACCTCCACCTCCCCCAACTCCACCTGTATAGATATATACAGGCAATAACAGCAGCAGTGTAGCAGATCTATTTCACCAAGACCAAATACATTAACATGGTCATATCCATTACCATGCCAAACATTTAGAGAGTTGTCATGACAGAACTGATAACAATAATAGTAATAATAATAATTAAAGCTGCAAGCAGTGTTGAAAGGGTCGTTGCACCCGGGCTCACCGCCACCTGGTGGCCTTAGGAAAACAGTGAACAGTGGGCGATACACGTTTAAGTGGGTAAATTTAGGAGAAATATGGCTAAGTCATTTTTATGTGGCACACTACCTGCTGCCAGCAGAGTGCTCTTTGACTACAACTGAATACTGTCATGTAGATGTCTTCAGACCAGGACTATTATCAAACACGTGAAGTTTGGAGAAGATTGGACATTGTATGCCTGAGTTACAACAACTTCCTGTTTTTTGGCGTTGATAGCATAATTTAGCACTTAGCAAAGTGTTGCATGATTTAATGTGTTTCTAGCATGTTTGGTACTTCGTGGCATACTTAAATGTGTTTCCGAGGGTGAATTAGAGTGTAAAGAATGCCAAGTAGATGTCTTCAGGCCAGGACTCTAATAAAACATGTGAAGTTTGGGGCAGATCGGACATTGCATGCCCAAGTTACAACAACTTCCTGTTTCATGGTGTGACGACGCACGGGGTGTAGTCAATAATTTGTCCAGTAGGGGTCTCTGGGTAAATGTTGTGTGTGTTTTCAGGTTGAGCGCTGTGACACAGGTGTGGAGAATTGACGGTGATTGACCATGCTGCTTATAAGAAGTCTGAGAGTTGACAAGGGTTGGGATATGCTGTGTTGGAACAAAAGGCTGGGAGCGTGATTGTTGCTCCTGGAAGTTGGTAATCCCGTTGGCTCTCGTCCTCTCCAGTCCAAGGCTTGATGTTTTGTAAACCTTGTTATTTTAATCCTTAAATGTAGTTATGTCTGTCTTTGTGATTAAACATTTATTATTTTGCAAATTTGATTACTTGTATGGTCTCTCCATTCATGTTGCTTCTCCTCGAGTCAAGGGGTTGTAACAATGGCGAAACATCAAACTTTGCCAGGCCGCCACGGACACGCCCTTCAGTAAAAACTCAAGATCTTTGCAAAAGGTATTGGGCTGTTACATTTGTCTACCGAATTTCATACATGTACGTGAAATGTAGCGCGAGGGGCACTTCGCTGAAATTTTGAAGGTGGCATTATCGAGCTATTTTGCCACATCTAATTCTAAAACCCATATCAGACGTCAATTTTCACCACCTCTGATGTGTGTGCAAAGTTTCATGTATTTGAGCATGTTTCAAAGTTTTTGAAGGCCCTCAAAAATGCGATTCATTTCGAAGAAGTGGAGCAATTCCAATAGGGTCCTCGCACCACAGGTGCTCGGGCCTTATT
This sequence comes from Anabarilius grahami, assembly GCA_003731715.1. Taxonomy (NCBI): domain Eukaryota; kingdom Metazoa; phylum Chordata; class Actinopteri; order Cypriniformes; family Xenocyprididae; genus Anabarilius; species Anabarilius grahami. The sequence goes on along the minus strand of RJVU01008328.1, from coordinate 1,020,302 downwards.
ATTATTATTATTAATAACTGTACACCCTGACTGCATAAAAGTCAATCAGTCCGTTGGTATCCTAGACTGATACTAGGAAGTCCACAAACTAAACATCTAACAAACCCATAGAGAAAAGTTGAGGAGGCAGACGACATCAGTCATTCAATGATTGCATAACTGACAGAGAGGGCAGAGGTCACAGTCAGACCCCCTCAAATACTACACAATTGATGGCAGTATTAAAACTGTATACATCCATGTCCCATGTCAGCATTCTCACTCCTGGTTTGTACTGTAAAGATCATGGAGTATGAGCATAAAAAAATGGACAAAAGGAACTGAAACATGGTTGACAAGCTTTTGACCATTCAGAGGGGAATAAGGACGGAGGGAGGGTGATCGAGAGAGAGCTGCATCTGTGTTAAGTTATCTATGCAGAAGATCTAGTTCTCCCTGCAGAAAACACAGTGATGTCATTGCTAGCCCAAAGCAGGTCTAACACTGACCTGTATAACCCCAGTGGGAATGAGCAAGCCAGCATGGAAAACTGGCAAAATTCAAACCACAAACATGTAATGCCTCATTATTCACATAAAGGAGCCTGAACCCATGTTTTCTTGAACATTCTACTGAAAACCGCCCCATGCACAGTGAACTCACTATTTTTGTAACAAAAGAGATGTATCACACAGTTCAACCATGCTGAAAATACCAGTTTATACCAGTATGAATTTCCCTGCTGGCCCAGAAAGGTTTATAGTGCCTGTCTAGCTTTTGAACCAGCACATTGCCAGTAAAAGTTAGGTAGGTTAGGTACTTAGATAGTTCACAAAAAAATGAAAATTACATGATAAATTACTCACCCTCATGTTGTTTTAAAATTGTATGTTTTTCTTTCTTTTGTGGAACACAAAAGAAGATATTTTGAAGAATAGTGGTAACCAAATAATTTTGGTTAAAACTGACTTCCATTGTATCGACAAAAAGAGAAAGGAAAAAAGAAACAGACATTTCTCAAAATATCTTTTTTTATGTTCTACAGAGGAAAGAAAGTCATGCGATTTTGAAACAGCACAAGGGTGAGTAAACGATGACAGAATTTTTCATTTTTGGAACTATCCCTTTAAAGGCTAATGACCTACTGCTTCCACTGGCATTCTGAATGAATGGACACTTTACTATCCCATGGGGTCACAGTACAGTAACAGCTACATAGCTGGCATCAGAGGTCAAATGACAATGTCAACATGGTGGATGTGGCACCAACCATCTGAGTCACATTTAAAAATTACCAATCATAGTCAACTGGTATTTAGGGATGGGCAATTCTAAAACGAATTTCACAATAAAAAAATAAAAAAATCAAACCTTGTTGTAGCCAGATGCAACCTGCAATAATAAAAGGTATATTTTCCATGATAATCAGAGCCTTTTGTCCTAACCAGCCACGTAAGCGATACACAATGAGCAACAAGGGGATTCTCTTTTTGGAATGGTTTCTATTTCTGCGATGTCATGACTGACAACTCGATTTTCTCTTAAACGTGTGAATTTTTTGCAATATTAAAATTGTTTAATTTGCATTTGAATATCATTTCTCCATTATTTTGATAGTGAAAGCGACAATGGATAATTTACCTCAAATCTTGAACGTAAATAAGAATGTTCAAACAGTGAACTCTATGTGAACAAACAACTGTATCCTATAAGGCTGCATCATAAGATATTGAATATTTTGAATAGTGTTAAAATAGTTTAATTTTGATTAATTAGATTTTTACTTCTAATTCCATTATGTTGCAAACACACCATTTTTTCAAACCCACATTTGCAATGATGCATTGTTGAAGGAAGTAGACGCTGCCATGGATACTGGCCACCATTAGCACACAGTCACCTTCAGTCGGCTGTCTGCCGGAGCGAGACACGAGTGCTCAGAGAGAATGACTCAATTACAGATGAACATGAGAAATTCAAGATCTGCAACTCTCCAGATACGCAGTAATCTGCCACAACACACAGCTGTGTGTTGCATTACCAACGAGCAATCATGCACACACAATGAATGTTTACAAAGAGTTCAACCTATTTAATAAGCAGAGCACTTTATTAATGCACAAATACATGTAAACACACACTTAGCAGGAAACCCTGCTGTGTACATGTGTACAGTAGCTCTACTAAGCTGCATCATAATGCACACAAAATGGCACGAGCTCATGTGAGATGAAAGTCAAAGGTATCAAAGTCATTCAAGCAGGCTCCTATTTTAAAAATATGATAAGGTGATCTTAAAAGGTCACAGCTATTACCTCTACCAAACATGCTAATGGAGTAATTTATCTGTGTAACCTCCAAAATGGTCCCTCTGGAATATATAATATTCTGCTGAAGGATTCCATCTGTTCAGATCTTTTTTTTGTGGTGGCTGGTTCTACTCGTCTTCCACACTGGGTTCAGTAGGTTATGGTTCCACTACCATGGCCTCATTCTGCCATTAAACCAACTCCAATTACTTTAGGTCTTTGAGCCTAAGGTTGCCCTTAGGCTCAAAGACCTAAAGTAATTGGACCTGGTGTGTCTGTCACTTAGGATTTCCCCACAACGTGACAAGCAGCATCACATAAGTCAATCAAATGTCAGCTCATTACATCATGCAATATTTATTCATACCACAATTATAAAGAAAAAATAGAATCACTGCAGAAAATGGTGAACTTCTCTTTTCTTTTTCTTTCTTTCTTTCATCCAATATATTACAACATATATGAAAGAGACATAAAAATTTCTCAGTGAGCACAGTATGAATGACCCTGGCACTGTTGTTAAGAGGAACAGTAACAATCATGAATACAAATGTGAAGGTCTAAGCCAGTGGTCGCCAACCCGTCGATCTTTATCACTTTCCCTGTAGCTCGCGAAAATAACAGAAATATGAGTACAAAAATACATTACATTTCTCCAGTTATTGTACTGTATTTTTGTATTTATTTTATGTTATTTTCGGGTGCTACTGGGAAAGTGATAAAGGTGAATAGCCCACATCATGTCTGAGTGGCCGTTAACAGGAGGCCAGAAACACTGAAGACGGACGCAAAAAGGGGAGAAAAGTCTGTAGCAGACAGAGCTCACTGTTCACGATGCTCGAAATATAGGAAGAAAATATCTGCTTCCTATATCAAAAAAATCTGCAACCAGTATCAGAATTGGCCAATTTGCTTGTAAAAAAAATAAAAAAAAATACAAAAAATAAATCAGAATCTAAATTGGCCACGAAAAGAAATACTAAATACAATCTGGGCTGTCTTTTTCTATCAAGTAGATCTTGTCTTTCATAAAGGTCGAGGTCAGGGATCTTGGGCTTAAAAAGGTTGGTGACCACTGGTCTAAGCAATACAGTAATTTTTACGCTTCTAAGTCCACTCAACCATCAGATGGTTTTATGTTTCTCCTGCTCTGTAGTGTTGGTTTACATCAGTCAGTATGTCCACAAGATAAATTATATGACTGCTGTGTCATGAAAACACACACAAACAGAAACACCTTAGGGCTCAACGCTAAATATTTTTTTCCACTGGCCTGTGAAAAATTTGGACAGGCAAGTAAATATTTGGCCCCACCAGGCCAGTAGAAAACATCCTTAGCGTTGAGCCACAACCACAAAAAAAAGTAATAAATAAATAAAATAAAATAGGCCTGGTTATTGTTTTCTGTGTTTTTGACCCATGTAACCTTTATAAATAAGGTTATGACACCAAAAAATCTTATGACTGTAACCATGGTTTCCTGAGAAGGGGAAGGATACGCGGCATCTGGAGTTGATGCTACGGGGGAATGCCCTCAGCGTGACTGGTGGAGCGTAACCTAGAGGAAAGGTTTTCTTGCCATTTAAACTCAGGAAACTTTAGGGGAGCTTAAGTAGAACAACATTATCTACCCTAGCTATAGGAGAGAGAGCTCAACCCTGTGTCTCGGGGACCCACTCAGAGACCTTAAAGGTCCCATGACATGCTACTTTTTGGATGCTTTTATATAGGCCAAAGTGGTCCCTAGTACTGTATCTGAAGTCTCTTTCCCGAAATTCAGCCTTGGTGCAGAATTTCAGCCACTATATGCCAGTCCAACAATGAGCTTTCCTCAGAACATGCCATTTCTGGGTCTCTAGCTTTAAATGCTAATGAGGAGAAGAGAGGCGGGGCAAGGTGGAGGGTGGGTGTGGCCTTAACCAGCTTGCGGCCACTGTACCATGCGCTAATGTTGACAGTGGATGTATCGCTATGGCACGCATACGTTCAAGCATTTCAGTTAAACCCAGAATCTGATCCGGATGGAGAAGCACCGGATGAAGAAGTTGCAACTCAGCAGCTACAGCAGGACGTCTCCGAATGGTTAGTTTAAAACATTGTGTCTGGATACGGTACTTTAGTTGGTTTATGTATGCTGTTACAGTTATTATCATCTAGCTAATGCTAGCCTACATTGTTGGCTTTTCATGTTGCTCTGATATGCTATCGTATATATATTATATATATAATTATCAGCTATAGACACTAACCAGCGCCACTATATTAGTCAGACCTCTGCCATTATTACAAATACCTTTTCGGATAGGTGCCGTTGTGGAAAATGTGCTACCATGCCAACATATTTTATATTTCATAAATCTTAAACATTTTTACAATCTTTCGTATTACAATTATATCAAGCTCTGCAATCTGGAAATGTGGATATCGCGTGCACCATAACACCAACAGCAGAACAGTTATCCATGCAACAAAGAAATGTACAACACTCGCTTTACAGTGTGTGTATTCACACACATACTTGATGCTGTCTACCTTTACATTAGAGACAGTAACTGGGCTGTATTGGCCCACGTTGAGGAAACAGTCGTCTGTGAAATGTGTGGCGCAGACATACAAAACTTTGGGAAGTTGTATCGGCGCATTACTAGAGAAAATATAATTAACCCACTGTTTCTTCATAGGCTCGGAAGAAGGAACTAAAAAAAATACTAAGTGTAACACAGTTCGTATATATGGGAAGAAGGAGACGGGAACCGGCGAACATTCAACAAAACTTTAATATAAAATAAACAACAAACAAAACGAAAGTAATGCCGGCAGACCCTCGCGGACGTCTGCCGGCCACATAAACATAATAAAACATAAAATAAAGTCCAGGCCTGGTCCTCTCTCGTCCTTCACTGTCGTCGCTCCTCCTTTTATGCTCCCGGAACTCCTCTGTGAGAGACTCAAGGCCGGTGCGCCTCGCAGGTGGAGCTCGTTATCTCTCGCGTCACCGGCCTCGCGCCGTTCCCTCACGGCTCTCGCCCGCCCTGCTCGTCACACTAAGGTGTTCATTTGTACATCCAACCACTGAGCAACTGCCATGCTTCGCTTGTTTGCAAGCCATGATGTCTCTCGAGGAAAAAAAAAATATTGTGCTCGAATCTCACGGTAGTAGATCATTTTCTCATGGGCGGGCAAAGCAGAGAAAGGGGAGGTAACCTTTCCCTTTATGACGACATAAAGGGAAGATTCCAGATTGGGCCGTCTGAGCTTTCATTTTCTCAAATGCAAAGCAAAATACCCAGGGCTCGGTTTACACCCATCGCCTTTTCTAGCCACTGGGGGACCACATGCAGGCTAGGGAAACTCATATTAATGTTAAAATATCTCATAAAGTGAAATTTTCATGCCATGGGACCTTTAAGGACTAATCGATTGAGTGCTGCTATAACAAGATGGGACAGGACAGCATCATAACAGGGTTAGCATTTTTCCTTAGGGATGCTTACAACCTCAGTAATAGTTTAGTAGTATTAATATTGCCGCTCTTCCAAGGGGGAGACAATCTTTACTCCAAAGGTAGGGAAAGAGGAACATGAGGACAACGCATAGTATTGTTTCAAGTTGATCTCAATATCCAGGCTCCGACCCCAAAGAGGTTGTAGGGGAGCCATATTCTGTTTAACAACCCCAAAATTGTGGGAAAGCAAATCAAACCCTACCTTGGGCGAAAGCACTCTACTTAAAGAGCACCTTCCCAAAAAGGAGATATCCTTTCTTAAAGCTCCAAACAGTGGAGAGGGACAGAAACAAAAAAGAGGGAGTCATGTGAGTTACCCAAACCGGTTCCATTCTTCCCGCTCTACCCTAAGGGATCAGAAAGAGAGCCTGCTGACTAGCCTACAGGCTACAACCTTAATTGCTGCCCTTAAAAGGGGGAGCATCAGGGACACAAGAGTAAGGCACTGACTAACATGGATAAAAACACCCAGACTCAAAACCCCGAGGGGATCACAGGGGAGCTTATATTCTACTTTAAGACCCCGTCATGACTGTGGAGAACAGCTCAACCTTATCTTTACAAACACACTCTAAGGTCCACAATCAGTGGCCTGATAACAAGGAGGGACCAAGACGAGTATTTCTTGACTGAAGACAAGACATGATGAGTCATCAGTTTGTCTGACAAATAATTACATCAACCAGTACCAGAGATTGGTAGGATTGATGCTGTACTGCTCAATGTTCAATAGCGATTGGTGGTACATGCACTGGCAAGAGATTAAGTGGCTTCGCAAAGCTGTAATCACCTACTTAAAAAGTAAGGGTCAAAAGGATTCACCATGACCTTCCACCTTATCGAGCCAGTGACTAATAAAGGAAACTGAACTCACATGAGGTTTCATCATTTCACCGTGATCAACACATAAAGCAGTTACCTTAAGTAATGCTAACTTCTAGGTTTGTCTATGGATCAGATTGTGGGTAGGTTAATTTTAGCGACATGCACTTCACCCAAAGAAATCCTCCTTAGAGGAGTCGTGAGTGGGGGAAAAATGCTGAATTACTACTCAGCCACCCTTTCAGAGCACTTTCTAGTAACTCCCTTCGCTGAGGTCCTGCCTCCTCTTTTTGCCAGGGTGTCATTTCTGCCCCCTACTCCCTGGAAGAGGGGCATAAGCAGCCACACTAGCCATCTGCTCCTGTCTCCATGAACTTCCTGAAGATGGATCAAAAGGCTTAGAGGAGGTCGAGGATGTGGACTCAACCTTGCAAGGGATAAACCTCCTGAAGGCAGCAGATTGTGACCTCACCTCCTTGAACCTCTCGACCAAAATCTCAACGGAGGTGCCAAAGAGGCTCAAAGGCAAGACTGGCTAGTCAAAAAGAAAGGACTTCTCATTCTTCTTGATCCCCGAGAGGTTTAACCACAGATGTCTCGACAACCACCATGGCCGCCATTTTATTGTTTCACCCGATCAAAACAAACTTTTGACTTGCTCTCAAAATAGCCTAATACGACTTTAATCTCAAATTGCTACGACTTTATTCTCGTAATTTTAGATTTATTTTATTTTTTTACGTGGCACTAAAACGCTGTCGTACTTTCCAGGTTAGTCTAACAGTAGTTCACCAACACATACAAACACACAGAAAAAAAGCAGGAAAGTGAATTATTTTGCTGTACTTCAAATATATTTTTTATATATATGTACTTCAAATATTTTATTTTTTGTTGTTGTTGTTTGTTTGTTTTTGGTTTTTTTTAGCTATTAAAAGGATTTTGGGTCCCTCTGATTATTAAAAAGAAACATAAAACTGTAGACTCAAAATATCTGATGAATGATCAACACATAAAGCAGTTACCTTAAGTACCGCTAACTTCCAAGTTTGTCTATGGATCAGATTGTGGGTCGGTTAATGTTAGCAACATGCACTTCATCGCTTCATACGCTCACAGGACCTCACCTAAACCCAAAGAAATCCTCCTTAGATGAGTCGTGAATGAGGGAAAAGTCTGAATTACTACTGAATTACCACCCTGTCAGAGCACTTTCTAGTAACTCCCTTCGCTGAAATATAAGTTCTCGGGGAACCACCCTGGTCAANTTCCAAGTTTGTCTATGGATCAGATTGTGGGTCGGTTAATGTTAGCAACATGCACTTCATCGCTTCATACGCTCACAGGACCTCACCTAAACCCAAAGAAATCCTCCTTAGATGAGTCGTGAATGAGGGAAAAGTCTGAATTACTACTGAATTACCACCCTGTCAGAGCACTTTCTAGTAACTCCCTTCACTGAAATATTAGTTCTCGGGGAACCACCCTGGTGACTAGTTCCTATTACTAAGTTCCTAGAACAACAAGGTGCGAAATCATTATACCATGCGTATGTTTGCTTTTTTTTTTTTTTAAGCAGAAACCAAAACAATGTATGTTGACATTTGACATGATGCTATAGAAAAGCAATACATTTTTTTTTTTTTNTTTTTTTTTTTTTTTTTTTTTTCTCAGGAAGAGTGTTTTCAGACTGTATTTTTTATTTTTAGCATAAAAATATGGCATGCAGTTGCTTCAAACAATGGTATAAAGCTATTCAAAACATCATTCAATGTAATTGTGATAATTGTAATTAATAATCGCAATTACAATTTCAAGGGAATAATTGACAATTATGATTTTTGTCATTATTGTGCAGCCCTAAAAAGTATTAATCAATTTATTGCAACTCAAAAATATCTTTTTTTTTTTTTTTTTTTTATTNTTTTTTTTTTTTTTTTTTTTTACTTGAGTATCATATCTATTATTGTCCATAATGTAAAAAAATTATCGGTTATCAATATGGTTAAAATTTCCATGTCTGTACATGGTCTACTACTAAATACTAATGTGAAAATAGAGTAGTTCCCAAAAGTATAGATTTTTAATACTTGGCATCATAATAATGTGTAAATAATCCAAGTGATAGCTCACCTGGACTAAAAGCCTTCATGTGTGCACAAGAAGTCCTCATTGGTTCTTGCAGTAGGTCAAATGTGCTTGCTTGATGCACATTTGAGCTTCTGCTTACCATATTTAATGTGTGTTGATCAATGTTTATATGTAAAAGCCTAAATTAAATCTGTTCATCATACAATTAAGTCTCTTCAGAAAATTATTGATTCTTTTGGATTATTGTTTAAAGATTTAGTGGCACTGACTTTCAATTGATGAACAAAATTAATGAGGGAATATTTAAAATATCTTCATTTGTGTTCCAAAGATGAATGAAAGTCTTATGGGTTTGGAATGTCATGAGGTTGAATGATGACAGAACTGTCACTTTAAAGGTACAATGTAACTTTTTTTTTTGTTCAAAATTAAATAAATTTAAATAATGAGTCAATACATCATCAATCCTTCCAAAACATGTTTTTGTCTTACCCTGATTCACTATGATAAGCCTATTATAAGTGTTTATATTTTAGACATGACGGGATGGTTTTCACAGTAAATTGCAAACATACATCACTCACCCGTGCATGTCTTGTCATATCCGTAAATAGTAAAAAGTTGCTCCGACTAATTTGACGCATGTATGGTATGGGAGCAGCACAGCAGCATAATTTAGTTGTCACAAAAATCTCGAAACTCCGGGGAATCACCAGTTTAAAAAAAAAACGCAGAACAGAAGAGAGTCTGCTGGCAAAAGAGAACGAAACAGCGCTTGTAATAAAACAAGAATCAACATTGGCTTGGCTTTTCGGAGATAGCGAGAACTGAAGGATTTGAAACGTTTTAAAAGCATCGTAGAGATGGTGTTTTTATTACTCAACAGTATGGTATGGTATTTTGTATGTATGGTGTGGTATTAAGTATGGTATTTTGTTGAAAAGATACATTACCACATGTAGCTCTCTAATAGAGTTCATTGTAAAGCATTATCTATTGTGAAGGGCCATTTCACTGGTTTTTGTAGTGCTGTGCTAGAATTCAAGGAAGTACCGTGTCTATTAAAGGTACAATAGGAGAGGCTAGCAATAGTGAGATAGCTTTCAAATCATAACATCCCACCCTCCCTTCAGAGCGTCTCAAAGCCACGCCTCCTCCAAAACAACATGAAGGCACACAAACACAGCTGTTCTCGACAAAGCGTCACAAGAGATGGCGTTAAACTGCCTCATGTCTCAAAGCACATAACATTACAATAATAATGAACGTAAACAACTTAGAGAGCTTGTACCTGACTGCTGCAGATTCATTTCGGTGTTGATACTGTTGACATGGACACACATTATTCAGAGTCTGAGGACGTGAACAGCTCCGGTTAAAATGTCACGGGTTGCCATCTCTTACTTATGGTAGGTATAGCGTGAACGCAGCATGTTTTTTTAACATAGTGATTGCTATCAGGATATGAGGAGACTTTCAACCAGTATAACAAAAAATGTTTCTGTAGAGAATCACCTATTGCACCTTTAATGGGTATAGCTACAGTAATGTCTTCAGCTAGTCAGCTTAAGGTCCATTCCACTAAACTGGTTATATCTCTTAATCCTAGTAGTGGATATTTTATGAGCAGTAGAATAATCTCACTGTCTCTCTTTTCAGGAAGAACTATATTCATCCGTACAGTCACGCAAAGCCGATGCACAACCAAAATGCTTCCGCAAAATGCATGCAGTTTTTTTTTAACCACTAGAGTGGCCAAAAGTAGCATAGTGTACCTTTAAATAATGTGTTAAAAAATAAAAATAATATGTAAACCTTCGAAACCTCAATCAGATAAAAAAAATACCTAGTGCACATGCAGTGGCGCCTGCAGCCGTACGTATCATGAGAGGGCGCTAATTAATGCCGTTTTAATTTTTTACATAATTTTTAAATTGATTATTAAAATCTATCTGCATACACTCGTCATATTAAGAAAGCAAGAGAAAATGAGAATAAATAAAGGTTTGCATTTGTGTGTTGTAAAGTGTGTATGTGCATGCATGGGTGGGCGTGGGGAATATGGGTGAAAAGAAATCTAATTGGCTAGTTTAGTTTTGTCGCTTTTTCCACACATGAACAATGACATTACAGATAGTTAATGTTTAAAAACAGGCTCAAAATGAGTAAACGTTCTCTAAAACAGTTAAATTCAATTGAAACATTTGCAAAAGGCCTAAAACTATTAAATCTTTGAAGCTTTTCTCTAAATGTTTCGTATAAAATTTCAAATCAAGAGCGTTGAAAACAGTGCCATCTTGTGGCAGGTAAAATTTACAGCATCCATAAACCTGAGTGTGCAGCTCCGTTGTTTTGTCCATTAAGCACAAATAAAAGCTTGGCGACGCTAAATGTGTTTAGTTTTCTGATAATATAAATCACATATTAAATTGTGGCAATAAATTAAATGGATCAACAAAAACAATAATTATAATAATACTAATAATATCTACCGAGTTGTTTGAGGCAAGTAAATTGTGCTGTTATTTTATTGTTTTTATACTATTTATATGACAGAATATATGATAATTTAAAATAGTCTACAGGCTTATATATTTAAAATGTTAGTAAATGGACTTGAACTTCCATACAGTAGTGGTCTTGGTTCATGCAAAGTGAAGCATTCACGTGACTGGAAAGAAAATGAGGCTTCGTTTTTCGTTCATCACGTTTCTCTGAAAACAATACGCACATTTCAGGACAAAGCTGCTCAGAAATAATGTAAAAAACAAAACAAAAAATTCACAAAGCATCTATCTACACAAGCATCAGAGTGCGGTTACGTGCATCAGATGTTCTAAATGGGGAACAGGAAAGAGACAGTTGATCAGTCGATTTGTACAGCTTTAGATCGTTCCCACCAACGCAATAATTGATTTAATCGCTTTTTGCGGACACCCCCCAAAAAAAGAGGGGGGGTTTGCTAGTTCTGTGCGTACCCTGAGATAAAATCCTGCAGGTGCCCATGTGCAAATTTTTTTGTTATTGTTTAAAATTTAGATGATTTATATCATATCACACAGAAAATGCTTGAAATTTAATGTCAACTACCCATTTGCTCTCTGCAGCATGCTCGGCTAAGAACAATTCAGATGGAAATGATTCCTTAGGAGCCGCTGAGTCACGGCCCCTTTTGATAACCTTAAACAGCAGTTGCCAGAGGGGTGACGTCCTTGAGCTCCTTCTAACTCTGACGTAGCACTCTCTGCCTCATTCTACTGTAGCTATAGGAGATGTTACCCGACATTTCCTCAGGTTCATTGTTTTATTGGCATAGTAGACTTAGTAGGCCTGGTTTCACAGACAAGGCTTAGATTAAGCCAGGATTAAGCCTTAGTTCAATTTAAGAAAGACATTTAAGTAGCTTTTATAAACATGCTTTAGAAAAAACATTACTGGTGTGCATCTTGAGACAAAACAATGGCACTGACATATTTTAAGATATATCAGTGCAAGTTGCTTTCAGTTAAAACAGCTCAAACATGCACTTTAGTCTGGGACTAGGCTTAAGCCTTGTCTGTGAAACCGGGGGTAGATGTGTACTGCTGCTGCTAAAACCTAAAAAAAAAGTGACTTAGGAGCTGTTCACACAGCGTATATTCTTTCATTCAAAAAGAGCAAAATTAAACACAATATAATCAGCATGCAGAGGTCTTGTGCGGTATTTTTAAAAGATTGACTGTTTTTAACTCAATATGTTTTGGTTTGCTAAATTGGGCTGGGTATGTGGGGTTTGGAGAGAGAGTGTGTGGCTGAAGTTAGCAAAATAATGGAAATTGTCTGTAGCACCTTTAAGCTTGTTAAGCCAAGTGCAAAGCAAGTAAATTAAGATAATGTAGATTGTAATTGTGTGCATAGTAACAAACATGATACTTAAGTACTTTGTTAACAATCTCAAGTTAGCAGTATTTGGTAATTTAACAAGGAGATAGATATATCAATGCACTGATATGTCATGAGAAATTGACTCATACAAATCAAAATCGTGGCATTAGTTGGTATTAAAAATTTGTTAGCATACAGGAGTGTATAACATGATATAGTGGATAAACACAGTATTGAATTTCTGCGGTGCTTGGGGTTTGCTAATGAACATCATAACTCTGTCGAGGGGAGGAGGTCTAATATGATGCTGATTCCTCCTGACTTACGGCCATGATGAAGTTTGCCAATTACACACGAAGGCCACAACATTGGGAGTGCCGGGATCTCACCGCTGATCTGTGAAATCAGAGTCACACAAGCACACAAACATACACATAGACACAGTAACACACACACACACACACTCATACACAGGCACACACAGAGTGTGATAAATGTACAGTTAGCTGTGTAAAGTTTCTGTATGCGAGTTGAAGGCTCTGCTGAAATGTCACTTCCTAGTCATGGCCCCAGGGCCGTTATGCCTGGAGTTGCCATGGAAGCATTGTCATGCTTGAGCAGAATATTGATTAGGTTTAAGAACAGATGTTCAGAGACACACACACCACATGGCTATGATGAAAGTAGCATTTTTCTGAAGGAAATTTTCTCAAATAAATTCAATGCAGGTCACTTTTAAAAATCTACATAAACATGGCATATACCCTCCAATGGCTTTCCACAGCAAGAGCATCAGATGGTTGAGGATGTAGAAGTTGAAAATAGTAAAAACATGTTAACTGGTTAATTGTAAATTACTGTACCATACACGGTGGAAAACTGTAAATGGTTTAACATCACATTATATGTAATTTTACTGTAAAATACTGTCAAAGTTATGGTTTTTGTAAGTAAAAACTATGAAGTACCATATAATTTACAGTAAAAAAAAAAAAAAGGCCATTCTCAGTCCCCACCTTACACATCACATAGAAATATTTTTGTTTCTTATTCATTTTTGTTAACAGTAATGTACATGAGTGTGTTTTGTGTTACATTTTATGTTATTTAGTTAATTTTTTTCTAGGCTTGCTACGGTAGTCAGTGTTACCGGTGTTCTGTCGCAACACCGGTTTCATCACTTGCCCAATGCGGCAATTTTGTTCAGTTGAACGCGGTAAAAATACGCAAATTACGCAATTAACGCAGTATCCGTTTTTCTGCGTTATATGATCAAGCTCTAATTCATGCAAATGCTTTTAAACCATTCAAGCACGATAAGACAAAAGAGTAGTCTGTGAATGTCCTGCCTATGTGACACACACAATGTGCGCCAGTATCGAGTTCTCTTCCACGCTTGAACGAACCATAACACGCACAAATTATGCAAAAATTTCTGTTTTGTCGAGTGTCCCGAGAGCAATCTTAAATGAGTTCATTTAAGTCTTAAATGAACGTAAAGATTTGTGAAAAAATGGGATGCTGGTCAGGTCCGAGTCGTGTGCAGCAGCGGCAGATCTTAAAGTGTCATTAATGTTAATCAAAGAACAAAGGTAAGAGAGAGAATTACTCACTTCTCTTGACTAAAGAACTTAAATGTTCGTTCCTTATTTGTTTGGTTCCACAGTTTCCACGGTTTGATTTTCAGTTTTTTATATAAATGCTGTGTAAGTTAGCCTATTTGTTATTTTACATTAGGCCCAGCATGGTGTATTCTTATCTGTTTTGTTAATAAATGTTCTATGTTTAATATAAGCGAGTTGTACGGTTTTGTTGTTGTGTTTTTCAGTAAGAATAATAACTCACCATTCAAGCAATTGTCATTAATTTGATAGTGAAAGTAAAATGCACACGGCCGCACATGGCCACACTGGCATTCATAAGCGATTTTAAAAAAAAGAAGAAAAAAAAAGAGGTGGAAGCCCCGCACCCCGGTGTTGATTAACCGGCAGGAAAATTTTCTCACCATCACATCTCTACTTTATTGGACTATATTTATTTTATTTTTTTATTCTTATTATTTTAGTGTTGTGTGTTATCCTGATGGTATTTTGTGCTTGTATGTATGACCCTGAGCACTGTCTGTATATGAGTATTGGCCATGTTTTATGAACAGGCCGCTTACGATTAACTATGATTCATTGCGTGGCTTTCTATTGTGCCACCTGTATTATTGTGGTGGTTATCGGTACATTTTAAGGTAAAAAGGTTTTGGTAGTTAAAGTAGGTATATTAACTAGAGATGCACCTATGTATTGGATAAAAAACGGACTGTTTAAAAACAGCCAACGATAAGGGCCAATTATATCCTGGCAATCAAAAGGGGGCGGAAAAACATGTTCAGACTGCAACCCATACTGTGTGTGAAGAAAATCTCTTGTGTTGAATTTAGGGCTAGTTAATGCGACATTAACGCATTAACAGTTTAAAAAAATTGCGACATTAAAGCAGGCTCTATTTGACCCTATGACCCAGGGTTTAAGCCAGGTCTGTGGTTTTTCCCTAACATTACTTGTAGCACTGCTTTCATCCAATAATCACAAAGAGCTTTGTGCTTTGTTACTTGTGATAAGAAAGAAAGTCCCAGCTTTTAAATTCTCTCCATTTTATCACGAAATTCAAACATTAAATGATGCCCTTAAATGTGACATGACAGGTCACTGTAGCATCCTTTCCATTTCAAACATTGCAATTTTAGATTCAATCCTGCACTTTGCAATGTGTACTTAGCAGCATGAAAATATATGTAATATTTTGAAGAAAAAAAACATATATTATTTGAGGACTAATGTGTTGGAAAATACAAGAAATTAATTTTGTGAGGTATTTGTTCATGTTCAGATTGCCCATTTGTGGGATAATGGATTAACACCTTAACAAGTTCTTCATTGGAATAACAGATGAAATGAATTTTCAGCAAAACAACACCAGTCAAAAAAATTTTAAAAAGAAAAGAAAATAAAAAAAGAAGAAGCAAAAAAAAAAAGGTTGCCATGATTGTTCTGCGTAGGCATTATTTATGCCATTTGAAATGCTCTCCTTGAAATTGTTGTGCACAATTTTCCATAATTCATTGCACTCTGCTGAGCTGTTTGGACCACTTATGTAAATTCAGTGTATAAGCAACTGCTGCCATTCTCATAAACATTAAAATACATATTTGCTTCTTTTTTCACTTTTTTTGTACAAAAATCCATACTCTTCAACAACCTTCAGGACAAGAGGACGAAGAAACCTTCCCTCTAGCTTACTCAGAGTAAACCTACACTTTATTGAGCAGAATAAGACAGGATGATTAACTCAGCATATTTCCACACCACTGCCGTTCTCATTCAAAAACTAATTATGAAGCTTTGCATTTCTGTCAGGACTCCCACAAGGAGGAACAGTTTGGTGGGTTACAGCGACAGGCCCTAATGACACACTGCAATGATCAGGTTCCTCTGATCCTCTGAGGAGAGCAGGACAATCATGCAGGCATGAGACATTCAAACACACACAAATAACAAGGAGAAGAAAAAGATCTTGACATAGGAATCCCTTTGTGTCCCTGCACTGCACTGTAAACAAACTATTTTGCTGACAGAGCAAAAATAAACAAAAAAATCTGGCAAATTGTGTCTGAAATGTGTTGTAATTGATATTTTTTTAAGAACAGCTATTTGAATACAATAGCACTCTTGAAGTCAATACTGATGTACTGAACACCTTGTATGATGTTGCTTAAGGTTGCTGTAACACCACCGGACGTGTCCGTTGTTGCTTGTGTCGCAACAGCTAAAACCTGTCTACACTGAATGCAAAAAAGCACCCTTTGCAAAGCATTTGTCCTTCATGTCAGTACATCATAAATAGAATGAGGCATCAGTTTACTGTCAAAAAATTGTTGTTTGCATTGCTGCATCCAGTGTAGACAACATCATTGATTACAATTGGTTCTATTGTCTTTTTGCGTTTGCGTCCGGTGTAGACACGGTGTGAGAGCAAAAATGTCCCTATAGCTGACAGATACTACTAAAATAAGTCTATATGTCTCTATCACTGTTTTCTGAATATACATGTCTCTGTGACTGTGACTGACTAGACTCTTTAAAAGAAAAAAGGAAAAAAGTATCAGGGGCTGACTTTAGAAAACTGTCCTATTTGAAACGCTTTCTGCCTGATGTCTTTAGACAACGGAGTTAGGAAAAAGAGCAATGCAAATGCCCATTATAGAATATGTAATGTATTTAATGAAGAACATTAGTCATTTTGGCATGTGGCCTATAACATCAGTCATAACAATAGCTGTTTTCCACCATTTACAATTATATGAGTACTTTAATTTGACCAGATAGTACAGTGTCCATCACATGCACACTTCAAATATGGGGTTAGAATTGTTGCATTATTCCAAATATATAGATTGAGATTCACAAATAAATGTAAACAGATTCACAAAAATTTATCAAATTCACAAGTTAGTAGATTAATATATGCAAATAAATGAATAAAATTCACAAATAATAATATGAGATATTTACAAATGCACTGATAAAAATTATTATGTGGTGAAGTAAATCTTACAGAAAAAATATAATTTCTACATTGAATAAGTTAGATTAGGCAATAATTTAAAAAGTAAATTCTATATTAGAACTCAATTCAAACTTGTAGAATTTAAAGATTTAACTTACAGGTCCTTCTCAAAAAATTAGCATATTGTGATAAAGTTCATTATTTTCCATAATGTAATGATAAAATTAAACTTTCATATATTTTAGATTCATTGCACACCAACTGAAATATTTCAGGTCTTTTATTGTTTTAATACTGATGATTTTGGCATACAGCTCATGAAAACCCAAAATTCCTATCTCAAAAAATTAGCATATCATGAAAAGGTTCTCTAAACGAGCTATTAACCTAATCATCTGAATCAACTAATTAACTCTAAACACCTGCAAAAGATTCCTGAGGCTTTTAAAAACTCCCAGCCTGGTTCATTACTCAAAACCGCAATCATGGGTAAGACTGCCGACCTGACTGCTGTCCAGAAGGCCATCATTGACACCCTCAAGCGAGAGGGTAAGACACAGAAAGAAATTTCTGAACGAATAGGCTGTTCCCAGAGTGCTGTATCAAGGCACCTCAGTGGGAAGTCTGTGGGAAGGAAAAAGTGTGGCAAAAAACGCTGCACAACGAGAAGAGGTGACCGGACCCTGAGGAAGATTGTGGAGAAGGACCGATTCCAGACCTTGGGGGACCTGCGGAAGCAGTGGACTGAGTCTGGAGTAGAAACATCCAGAGCCACCGTGCACAGGCGTGTGCAGGAAATGGGCTACAGGTGCCGCATTCCCCAGGTCAAGCCACTTTTGAACCAGAAACAGCGGCAGAAGCGCCTGACCTGGGCTACAGAGAAGCAGCACTGGACTGTTGCTCAGTGGTCCAAAGTCATTCGGAAATCAAGGTGCCAGAGTCTGGAGGAAGACTGGGGAGAAGGAAATGCCAAAATGCCTGAAGTCCAGTGTCAAGTTCCCACAGTCAGTGATGGTCTGGGGTGCCATGTCAGCTGCTGGTGTTGGTCCACTGTGTTTTATCAAGGGCAGGGTCAATGCAGCTAGCTATCAGGAGATTTTGGAGCACTTCATGCTTCCATCTGCTGAAAAGCTTTATGGAGATGAAGATTTCGTTTTTCAGCACGACCTGGCACCTGCTCACAGTGCCAAAACCACTGGTAAATGGTTTACTGACCATGGTATTACTGTGCTCAATTGGCCTGCCAACTCTCCTGACCTGAACCCCATAGAGAATCTGTGGGATATTGTGAAGAGAAAGTTGAGAGACGCAAGACCCAACACTCTGGATGAGCTTAAGGCCGCTATCGAAGCATCCTGGGCCTCCATAACACCTCAGCAGTGCCACAGGCTGATTGCCTCCATGCCACGCCGCATTGAAGCAGTCATTTCTGCAAAAGGATTCCCGACCAAGTATTGAGTGCATAACTGAACATAATTATTTGAAGGTTGACTTTTTTTGTATTAAAAACACTTTTCTTTTATTGGTCGGATGAAATATGCTAATTTTTTGAGATAGGAATTTTGGGTTTTCATGAGCTGTATGCCAAAATCATCAGTATTAAAACAATAAAAGACCTGAAATATTTCAGTTGGTGTGCAATGAATCTAAAATATATGAAAGTTTAATTTTATCATTACATTATGGAAAATAATGAACTTTTATCACAATATGCTAATTTTTTGAGAAGGACCTGTATAAGCTAGAAGGGAATGTTCTCAGAACTTTGGCTAACATTCCTACAAGTCAATGTCTTAAAGAAAACATTTGAATATAATGTTCAAAGAATGTTTTAAGGATGTTTTATCAGTTCAAATAATGCAAACTAAGATATAACATTTTTCCTGCAACATTTTGAGGATGTTTTGAGGATGCTGCTGAGATAACAGATTATACAATGTTCTCAATAAAACATTGGCACAACGTACCATAATAAAGTAAGAACATTCTCACAGCTACATTAGAAAAATATTTTGAGGATGTCACTGAAGCCTGAGATGACGGAATGTTTTATAAGACGTTCTTATAATGTGACATGCTAATTTTGAAGAGGATTTGAGGATGTTATTGAGGTAAAAGTTTGTAGAATGATCTTTTATAAAATATTGGCACAATGTTCCATAATAGCAAAGGAGGAGCATTGTCAAAGCAACATTCATAAAATGTTTTGAGGATATTATCGAGGCCCGAGATGGAGTGTTTTTTATAAGACGTTCTTGTAATGTGACATGTTAATAAAGCTACAACATTTTAAATGTAACATTTTGAGGATGTTGTTCAGGTGATCTTTTATAAAACATTGGCACAATGTTATGAGGATATCACTGAGGCCTGAGATGACGGAGTGTTTTTATAAGATGTTTTTGTAATGTGACATGTTAATAAAGCTACAACATTTTAAATGTAACATTGTGAGGATGTTGTTGAGAGAACAGATTATAACATTTTCTCAATAAACATTGACACAATGTTCCATGATAACAAAGGAAGAACATTTTCACAGCCACATTTGGAAAATGTTATGAGGATATAATTGAGGCCTGAGATGGCGGAATGTTTTTAATAAAACTTTCTTCTAATGTTCTTGTGTTAACAAAGCTTGAACATTTTAAATGTAATGTTTTGATGATGTTTTGAGGATGTTGTTGAGGTAAAAGGTTGTAGAATGATCTTTTATAAAACATTGGCACAATGTTCCATAATAACAGCCACATTAAGAAAATGTGTTTTTCAAACGTTCTTGTAATTTGAAGTGATAACAAAGCTAGAACATTTTAAATGTAACATTTTGAGGATGTTTTGAGGATGTTGTTGAGATAACAGATTATACAATGTTCTCAATAAAACATTTGTAAAATGTTCTATAATAACAAAAAGGAAGAAGCCACATTAGGAAAATGTCGCAAAAAAGCCTCATTAGGATAATGTTATGAGGATATTTTTGCCTGAGATGACAAAATTAAATATAATGAGATATTAGCCTGAGATGACAAAATGTTTTTGTAATGTGACACATTATCAAAGCTAGAACCTTTTACCCGCAACATTTTGAGGATGTTTTGAGGATGCAGTTAAGCACATGCAGTAGCTCATATACAACATGCAGATTGCAAACAGGAGCAAGAAAATGTGTCAACACTGTCCTGTGATTTACCAATAACAAAACACCTTAGAAACTGAAAGTTATAGCGGTAACACTTTACAATAAGGTTAATTAGTTAAAAATTAATGTATTAATGTACTAACTAACATGAGCTAACCATGAACAAACCATGAGCAATACATTTGTTAGTGTATTTACTCATCTTAATTAATGTTAGTTAATGAAAATACAGTTGTTCATTGTTTGTTCATGTTAGTTCACAGTGCATTAACTAATGCTAACAAGATTTTAATAATGTATTAGTAAATGTTGAAATTAACATGAACAAAGATTAATAAATGCTGTATAAGTGCAGTTCATTATTAGTTCATGCTAACTAATGTAGTTAACTAATGTTAACTAATGAACCTTATTGTAAAGTGTTACCGTCATAGCATTTATTTCTTTGTGCTTTTTAACCTACAGCTTCACTATTAGCGAAGATTTGCTACACTGGTAGGATTAATTCACACACGCAATTGTTCTGTCGCTGATGCATTCAAAAACAGTGCTACTTTATCTGTATCTGATTTAAAACAAGCATAAATCTGTAAGAAATGTAACATTTCATAGACAAAATAACTGATGAAAAATAGCCGTTACGTTTTTAATTTTGGAAGAAGTATGCCGTTTACAACATTACAACTGTTTCTTTAGCATTCCATATCCAGTGCAACTTGTTTTTAAGAAGCAGTGCCATGTTAAACATTGTTCCTCTTTAATGTGAACCACAGCGGGTCAATGTCAATTTTAAAACAGCTGACCAATCAGATAAATCAGTTGGTGGGATAAGCATCCAACTTTCTGTCCAATATTCAACAAACAAATCCTGTTCCTCATACATAAACATGTGTCCTTTGTCTTGAGTTGTTCATATGTGTTAAAGGTTATGGCAGAGAGGGGAATGTAACATTGTAGAGCTGCACAGGTGGTGATTGGGGTCCAATGAGAGTTCTGCTGTGTGCTGATCAGCGTTTGATTATCTTCCCTGAGCAGCAGCGCACTGTGGGCCAGTGCCTTCATTAGCATCTCATCTGCATAATATCGGAGCCAGTGCAAGTGCATTTGCATGCTCAACAGTTCAGCCCTCCTCTTAAGCTTGCCTATTGATATAGTACACATCTCACATGATGCGAATTGTTGAGCAAATGTAGGCGTATATATAATTTCTCAGGCGTATAAAGACTTCTTGGCATATTGAAGAATCATTTTCTAAAATAGCAAATATCCTTTAGTTTACAGGTTTAATATCTACACCATTAAAATAACCAAATGTACTTGAAACAATAATGTTTCAAACAGGTTTCCCAGCTATTCAGTTAATCATGCTCCAAAGTCATACCATTGGTTGAGCTAATGTTGTTGGGCCAGCTGAGATGCTCAAAGAAATTCACTAGCCTATAGCATTCAAGCATGCCAATTTGGGTGTGCCCATGACCTACAGTAGTGGCCAAAAGTGATGTCTACAGGTTTTAATGTAGGTTTAAAAAAATATATATAATAAAAATCATAGAAAAACAAAAAGCTCACATGAAAAATCAAACTACAAAATCAGTTATTAAAGAGCATATAGCAGGTTAAAAAATACCATATGAAAAGTTAAAGGTGCCGTAGAACGTGTTTTCAAAAGATGTAATATAAGTCTAAGGTGTCCCCTGAATGTGTCTGTGAAGTTTCAGCTCAAAATACCCCATAGATTTTTTTAATTCATTTTTTTAACTGCCTATTTTGGGGCATCATTAAATATGACCCGATTTAGGCTGTGGCCCCTTTAAATTCTCGTGCTCTCCGCCCCCAGAGCTCGCGCTTGCCTTAAACAGCATAAACAAAGTTCACACAGCTAATATAACCCTCAAAATGGATCTTTACAAAGTTTTCGTCATGCAGCATGTCTAATCATGTAAGTATGGTATTTATTTGGATGTTTACATTTGATTCTGAATGAGTTTGATGGTGCTCCGTGGCTAAAGCTAACATTACACACTGTTGGAGAGATTTATAAAGAATGAAGCTGTGTTTATGAATTATACAGACTGCAAGTGTTTAAAAAATACAAATAACGACAGTCTTGTCTCCGTGAATACAGTAAGAAACGATGGTAACTTTAACCACAATTAACAGTACATTAGCAACATGCTAACGAAACATTTAGAAAGACAATTTACAAATATCACTAAAAATATCATGTTATCATGGATCATGTCAGTTATTATTGCTCCATCTGCCATTTTTCGCTGTTGTCCTTGCTTGCTTACCTAGTCTGATGATTCAGCTGTGCACAGATCCAGACGTTAATACTGGCTGCCCTTGTGTAATGCCTTGAACATGAGCTGGCATATGCAAATATTGGGGGCGTACATATTAATGATCCCGACTGTTACGTAATCAGTTGTGATGAGAAACCGCTATATAACGTAAAATAAGTGGGGACAGATATTAAAGGATTAGTTCACTTTCAAATAAAATTTTTCTGATAATTTACTCTCTCCCATGTCATCCAAGATGTCCATGTCCTTCTTTCTTCAGTCAAAAAGAAATTAAGGTGTTTGATGAAAACATTCCAGGATTATTCTCCTTATAGTGGACTTCAGTGGCCTCCAAACGGTTGAAGGTCAAAATTACAGTTTCAGTGCAGCTTCAAAGGCTTTAAACGATACCAGACGAGGAATAAGTGTCTTATCTAGCGAAACGATCAGTCATTTTCGAAAAAAATGTAAATGTATATGCTTTATATAAACAAATGATTGCCTTAAAAGTGCTTCCACCAAAACCACACTTTCGTATTCTTCAAAAAGCTCACGCTGTATGTCCTACGCCTTCCCTATTCTACTTACGGAAAAAAATGGAACTGGCACTGCGTTCGTTCCATAAGTTTTCATCAAAAACCTTAATTTCTTTTCGACTGAAGAAAGAAGGACATGGACATCTTGGATGACATGGGGGTGAGTAAATTATCAGGAACATTTTATTTGAAAGTGAACTAATCCTTTAATGAGTGTGACATGATGCCACCGAAGCGGATTACACAACAGCTCCTATACCTTCCATGTTCCGAAGAAAAGAAAAGAGCTATTTCAATAGCTAAAAGTGCAAATTAACTCATGAAGTTGTGTTTGTTTCAAAATTTCTCTCCATGAGTGTTTTCATGCAAAGGTCCCATCCAGTCATCCAACAGACCTTAGTCAGTGTAGCGCCAATGGAAACGAGGCTGTGGGGGATAGAATTACAGTACGTTCAATGGATTGTACTGTTTTTTAACAACATATCGATTGTTCAGCTGACAAAACACCTTTCCAAGAAAAAAAAAACAACAACTTTCAGTTGAAATTCTAAGTTTATCCTCACAAACTTGATTTCATCTGCGTTAAATTTAATATGGTGTCTAACCTGACTAAGGTCTATGGGCACAAGAGTTGTGTCATCTGCCTGGGCCACTTTCATGCAGAGCCTGCTCTTAATGAGACAGACTGTCCTTACTATGAGGGCATGAGTCTCAGGATGCTGAGCTCAAGGGATGCACTCATATGGTCCCCATCCTGTTCATCATTACATTCTCAGGAACCATGTACAAAGTGGCAGTAGAGCTGAGCAGAAGGTTCATAGTGATGAGCTCATGCTGGTTCCTGATCCTGCATCCTCAACTGGCCCACATCCTCACCACGTTCCGCCCCTCAGCTGGAGAACATGGTTTGGTCACATTCAGTGGTTTGGACGATGGGGATGATGCCATGTCTTTGGCACACTCCAAAGGTGAAGACTGGTCCATGCCATGGTGGAGTCCGGAGTATATGGTGGAAGCTGTTGTCACCCACCTGTGTCCATCAACTGCAGTCGGATGGTCACAAGCTGCCCATCACTGTGGTCAATAGCACTTTGGACAGTGCAGAGTATTTATCAGAGGGGCATGGAGATGGGCCTGGTTTCCAGGTGGAAAACTGTGATGACAGATGCATCCAGCACGGGTTAGTAGTGCATCTGGCGCTCAAAGCGTTTCTACCAAAAGTCCACAATGCTTTCATATGGACAACACGGCGGTGGTAGCATACATAAATCGCCAAGGGGGTCAGGTTGCATTCACTAGTACCGGGGGAATGGGAGCTGCATCCCAATTATGCTTTTCCTCCAGTGAGGTCAGAGAAACAATGCTCATCAGGCTCCCATAGCTGGCTGCTCTTTTGGTAAGAATGAAGAATCTAAAGGGTTCTAGGAGATTACATCCTCCGGCTCCTCCAGATCCATCTACAAGGGATCGGGCCATAGTGCTGAAAGCTTTCAAAGGCCATGGGCCCGTCCAAAGTAGCATGCTTGACCGCTATTGGCTAGTGAAATTTACTGCTATTGAGGCAATGTCTCGAATAACCAAAGACGCTTTCACACAATCAAGGGGAATTAACTTAATAGTTGTTTCTGCATATTGAATTAGGATAGAACATTTTTGTAAAACAAAATTACAAATTTACAATTGATCACCTTTAAGGCAAACCACCAAACCACGATTTTCTACTAGCTAGTCGATATCAAACTTCGAATTTTATCTAATGAAAACAAATACTTAGGTAGAAAAGAGGAAAAGGATGAAAAGAAAATTCGACTGATAGTTGAGTGATGTTAAAGAGATGTTCATGAGAGGGAGAAAGTGCATTAGCTGAGTGAACGAGAAATCAATAACTGGAGAAATCCCAGTGCTGGACAAGACAGTGACTGAGCAGAGCAAGGCGATGAAATGAGAAACAAGAGAGGAGTGAGACTAAAAAATTAGTGTTAGAGAGACCAAAAGTGAAGTAGGAGGAACTGATGCCAAAAGAACTATTAAGAGAGGATTAGTTTTCTAAATGATGTCTTTGTTACAATTATTAACAGAGAATATCTGTGGTTTCATGCACTGATTGGATGAGACTGGTATCTTTGTAGTTTTTACTGATGAGAGCGTTATTTGTCTGGATGACATGTATCATGTTCTCTGGATTTGTGCATTGAGAAGCCCATTGAAATGAGCAATCATGTTGAGGATCACATCTGATACTGCTCCATCTGATCCATTCTAACCAGTGTCTATGATGAGAAACTACATTTACAAGGCTTGATGTGTTGCCATGTGACTTGATGCTACACACAACTAGAAATACAACACAAACTAAACACAAACACAAACAACCCCATTAAATGAGGCTGAGATAAAATTGTGCAATTAAACATTCCATATGTGAATATTGACAATACAATATGCAATTTTTTATTTATTTATTAATTTCTTTTTTTGTGTGGTTTATGAGTATCTGTAATGTTACAGGTTGCTAAGGGCATATTGTGTCTCTGAGTGCTAGTCATGTTACATAAGCACTGACGCACACTAGCGTAATGAGACAGAGATGAGTTTAGTTAATGTCCACAGGGCCAAAAGCCATCGCTATAAAAATTAACATATGGAAAATCATAATGGCTTACTACACCCNAGCTGAAACTTGACCAGACCAGAGACTTATATTACATCATGTGAAAGAGGGCATAATAGGTGCCTTTTAACCCAACCTGCTGGTTTTGTCCATATTTTACCCAGCTTGGGTTTTTTTAACCCAGCATTTTTTAGAGTGTAAGGGCATATTGTGTCTCTGAGTGCTAGTCATGTTACATAAGCACTGACGCACACTAGCGTAATGAGACAGAGATGAGTTTAGTTAATGTCCACAGGGCCAAAAGCCATCGCTATAAAAATTAACATATGGAAAATCATAATGGCTTACTACACCCCACGAGAGCACAGATAAAACATGCTACAAACTATGGTATATAGTATATACCACACATACACTATACTTTACTAGGGATGTCAAAACTTGATTCGGTCATAAGTTGATATAAAAAAAAATAAAAAAAATTACCAATACCTGTCACTTTACAGAATCAGTAGAACCGACACTTTTCTATAACTAAGTGCAGTCACTGTATTCAAACCATCTCCTGTTTGAGCTAAATACTGTAAAACTAATTATGGTAATTACTTTTAATATAATGTTGTTTTTGTGCACTTCTGCAATTCTTAACCTTAACTTGAATATTCAATGCTTCTGTTAGATAACTAATAAACTTTAAATGAATTTGTATCTTTAGTGCTTGATGTTTCTACTACTTGATGTTTTCTTTACTTTATTACTGAATATTAACATAGAAATTAGCAAAATTTAATTTGGAAATTATTAGAGCAAAACTATAAGTTCAGAAAAGTAAAAAAGATAGAAGAGAGTTCAGAGGCTGAAATTCTTGAAATATGTCACTGTTTTTATTTAATTTGATAATATTTGTATAAATAGAATTTCAGTGTTTTTTGTATTCAACCCTACTATATTAGGGATGCACCAAAATGAAAATGTATGGATTTTCACACTGCACTTAACCCCAGGTTATCGCCGTTCTAAACACCGCTTTTAACCCCGGGTAAAACAACGTTTCACACTTGTAATTTAGATGTGGGGTTAGCACCGCCTTTTACCCAGGGTTATGAAACCCTGCTCTGGAGCAGGGTTAGCACTGCTTTTGCGGTGTTAACTCCGCATTGCAGTGCCAAACTTGTACAGTGTGAAACGATGCAGTGTTAGAATGTTACAACTAGATGCTTAGCAACTGACAACCAATCGCATGCCTTATATTCACGCACTTCGGGCAGTCATGGAAACACTGCGCAATGTATATAAACAGTAGTTTCTGCTTATGATAGGAAAAATGTCAAATGGCAATGGAAAACGTGACAATTGCAGTGAAGAAGATAGGTCATTCTTACCTTTAAAGTTTGAAAAGTGTATTCAGAAAATACTTGACAGTACAATCATCAATGAGGATGAGCAATGCTAGAGCCTTTATGTAAACAGGTCACATGCTGCGTTTGTCCAGTCAGTAACACTGACACCACAAATATGCAAATAAGGACTTTAACCCAGGGTTTAGGAATGTCCAGGATTAACTGTATAGGTATAGAATGAGCAGTGTGAAACGTGAATAAAGATAACCCAGGATTCTATTTACCTGGGGTTTAGAAAAACTATTTCAAGTGTGAAAAGCCCTTTCTTGGCCGAAGCTGAAGCCAAATATAATGAAACAATTGGCCAACAATTCTTTTTCTATTTATTTTGCCAATTTTTTCACCATTGCATAAATTAAAGTCAAAATATGCTTTTTACTATTTTGTCTTGCTTTTAAAAGAAAAAAAAATTAATTACAAAACTACAATTTAAAAATATTTAACACTGAACAATTTTTTTTTTTACATTCCAGCAGACATTATACCAACAAAGCACAATAAACTTAACATAAATAAATTAGTTTATAGTATTTTTATTTGGCCATCTTTGAGCCCCCCTTCTTGAATAGCTATATTAGGCCTATAACTATACTGAAATAATGTAGCGTAGAAGAGGTGGGAATCTTTAGACACCTCACATTCCGATCCGATTCTGGGAGTCACGGTCTGATTCCAAAACGATTCTTTTTTTAATTTTATTTAATTACATATGTAATTAAAAGTACTTTTTAAAAATAATTACAAATTAAAAAAATACATAAAAACAATTGTATGTTAGGAATTTTAAATATATAAACTAATATAGCTTCAAAACATAAAAGCAAGTAAATAATAAAGAGAAATAAAGAAACAATATTACAAGCAATAAACAAAGAGTGCCTTCAGTATTTAAGGGTATCTGAACCTTTTCCATTTAAGAGTTAAGAGTGATTTTTCTCTTTCTCATCTTTACTGTTGTTTGATTATTACTGATGACATCATAGACAGTGGGAGATAAGCTGCATTCACACTAGTGCATAGATCTCTTTTGAAATATAAGATGTGGTTTGTCCTATCTGTTTAATCTCTGACTGTGTTTACGTTAATTTTGCGTCATAAAACCATTTTTAGATGCAAGTGCATTTAACAACTTAAATGGAGTCGCACACAGCGCAAGAACTCTTCACAAAGCACACATGAGCATTTGAAATTGAAAGTGGCCTTCTGGCAGTGAGTTTCATCTTTTTTTTAAATATAAGCCCAATGTATTCCGAACAACATAAATGATGCCTTTGTAGTGCATTTGTAAGGAAAATAACAGCGGGCAACACCACACACTGCAAGAGTAACATCAAGCAAAGTGAGCGTTTATCACAGCACATATCCTGTGCAATAAATGTCCTTATAATTCACTTCAACCTTTTCGAACTTTATGAAAGATTATTTTATGCACGGTTCGAGTGGCGTGTGTGTGTGTGTGTGAGAGAGAGGAATTGGAAGCAAGCACGCAGCTTCATCACACATCTGCAGTTAAAAAAAGATTTTAAAAAAGTGTCTGCAAACAGCCATTTTTGCATCTTTCTTGGACACTTTAAAATGCTTCCACACTGCCGACATATGCCTCTCACTCTGATTGCAATTTGATCGTATCATCAAAAACGCCATTTATTCGGCCTTTTCACTTCTTCAGTCGAACACTGAAAGTGCTATTTTCAGCAGAATAATTTCGGTTACCGAACATCCGGTGCGTCCCTATACTATATATTATACACTGTATACACTGCACTGTTTACTATGCACTGCATAAAAGGGCTGCAACAACTAATTGATAATAATCTATAGTCAAAATAATCGACAATGAATTTGATTATCAATTAACTGTGTGAGTCATTTGGAAAAAGTCACTAGTTTGCACTTTGTTTGGAAGACAACATTGGGCATTATTTTTAAAAATAAAATATAGAAAATAAAAAATGGGCTTATCAAAGAATGAATTGTCAAATTAATTGATTATCAAAACAATTGTTACAGCCTAGTATACTAAACTGTATTTTGTTTACTATACAGTACATAGTATACGACAAACTATATTATACTGTACACTATGTACTATTACTATTTATGCAATCTCCTATTTGGGCAGTACTATAGCCATATGGTACTGTACTATGGCCATATGTTACTGTAAACTGCAAACTATATGCTATGGAAAACCATTTTGTTACAAGGTAATTCAGAGTGTCTGTTGTCTTTTGGGACATATGGTTCGAAGTGTGTGCATGTGCATGCATCTAATGTATCACAGTCGTACAAGATGGGGATTTTTGGATGAATCCACCCAGAAATCTAGAGCACTGAAATGCACAGAGAGGAAGAGAGAGAGAGAAAATGAGAAAGTCTTTGTTCAGAGGCAGAAATTTTCAGGGGATAATTAGAGTGAGCACTAAGGACTGGGGCCGAAGAGAGAAACTCTAAAGCTCCAAGCAGAGATTATCTAAACCAGAGCTGAACTTCTCCTGACTCTTCTAATCACTCCTCAAAGACAGCTAGTCGCATAGCATATCTCTCACACTGCAGTAGCAAGCTAAACCACCCAGCCTCAGTCACTTCTGACTTTAGTCCAGTATTGTGAAGGCTCTAGATTAGCTCTTAGCAGAAGCCATTTGGATGACCTTCAGCCACCAGTAATTTCATCATCCCCAGCACCAGCACACTGATCCTCAGCCATTAGCCTAAGCTAATAACTTATTCTCATCTCACTAAAACATAAGTAGAGGGTTGGTGAAGTGCTGATTTCATTTCCCTCCTCCTGTACATGAAAGAAATGTTACTGTTAGCGGTCTCTTCCATTATCCGCTATGTGTGGGGTTGCTAGCAAAGTATAATTTGTTCATTTATGTAAATGTTTAGGTCTCTTTATCACTTTTATTGAAAGTAAGAGGACAGAAAATGTGTCTACAGTGGTGTCACAACAACACTTGATGTGTCATCTCAGAATGTTGACTAGCCAATCAGCTGTAAGCTTGCAGCTGTACTTTCATACACCCGGCGCAATGCGGCGCAAGTGTTTTTTGTTAGTTTCAGCCCAACGCAGTTATAATTTTCATGTCCAGCACTACGTTGTTTAAACAGCATGGGCGTGTTGGTCTGAAAACGGGGTGTGTTCAGGTGCATTGTTGGCATGTTGCTATTATGAGGCAAATGAAATAGACTGCACCATTGACCAAATAAAACCTGGTCTAAAGTCAATGCCACAATATTATTATTATTTTTTATTTATTTTTTTGTTATTTAAAGAGCGCGTTAGTAATATGAAGCTACAGGTGGGTACACAACGCGTGTACACTCTGCTTATTTCACATACAGTGATGCGCAGCAGAACACAAACATGCCAAATATTAAAAATAAAAGGATTACAATGTAGAAGATTATTATTGTGTGCATAAAGATAAAAATGCTTTGGTGGAATCTGGCTTGTCCCGTAGATGGTCTGCTTGCGCACTTTAACCTCGCGCACGAGCAGATCCGTTTCCTCGCTAGAGAAGCGTTCAAATTCCTTGCAAATTCTGCAATGTAAATAGAAAATCTGCCATGGCGTGTGCACAACTGTTTTTTAAAGGGAATGGGAGATGAGAATCTGATTGGTTTATTGCCATAACGCCCAAAACACACCCATTACTCATTAAGAGAATAGGGACAACCCTTTTAGACCATGCGCCGGGCGCGGGACCATTTTTCCCATTGTTAAACTAGCAAAAGTGGATTCGGACGCATCCTAAGTGCACTAGTGCTAGCGCTTTAGAACATGCGCTCGATCGTTAAAATGGGCCCTTATGTAAAATGAAAATGCAATCCTATTTTATTTTCAACAGCAATCCATTGGCAAATTATTTCAGAACAGCAAAATCATTTCACAAATAAATCTTAATATTGATAACTGTAGATTTAGGGGGTCAGAACGTCTAGCATCTTCTAGTAATTTTAAAATAAAATATATAAAACCACAATTTTGAAAATTTGCTATTTTTTTAGGGGGAAAAAAATACCATCAATGTGCTAGTGACAATATTGATTGATTAAATGATTTTGTATATTTTTAATCTCATAATGTTAAATTCTTATTTCAGTTTTGAAATGGAGACCGTGTAGAAAAGTGTAAAAATCTGTCGATTTTAAAGGGAAAAAAATTAGTTTTGTTTTGTATTGTGTAGACACAACACAATGCTACAAGAATTTGCTCAAATCACAAAGTCACAACTAAAAATGAAGAAAAAGTTAAAGACAACAGAAAAGAGATCCAAGAGGTCAATTTATATGAAAGGTTCTGTCTCAGCGTCTCTGGTTTTAAAGCATAAATATGCGGTGGCGCAGTAATACACTCAACCTGTCCCTGGAGTCACTGACTCAGCCCAAAATACAAGCCCTCTCTGAATGATATACTTATACAGATACACAGCTTCAAAATCCAGCCTGTTCATGCACTCAGCAACACAAGAACCTCAGAAACATGAGACACTGCAACATTATATGACTCAGAAATGGAAAGCATTATTTAAATAAATCAACAAGCTCCAGAAAGACACCACCAATACATCTCCATATCATCGTAAATTAGATGATTCATCTATTTTGACTGCAAAACTTGGTTTCATAATCAGCATTCATGGCTGGGCTGTCTGGACAAGAAGATCCCAGATCCCAAAGACTCACTAACTTAACTATCATATACTGCAGAAGGTAATGCTAATCTGCAGTAGCTAATAAGGCCTACTAATATAATAGGGAAAGCATGCAATACCTTTGTTTCTGCCTACATAGGGGTTGGTTGAAGAGGTTCCACAGAGACAAACAGGAAGGGTGATGTCAACAAGAAGGACAGTGGGAAAGAGAGAGACAGGGACAGTAAATTGTAGAATGAGAGTTGTGCACACATACATATTCAGGACAGATTTACATGCACTTTAGAATAATGAGAGCATTCAGACTGCATTATCTGGCTTACTTGCCTTAGCATTCCCTGTATTACAGAATTAATATGGATATAATTGTTACTCCATCCATATGACTTGAACTGAGGTGGGGGAAAAACGTGCTAGTGTTTCTCAAACTAACAGATGCTCAGGGACAGAGTTTGGCACTATTTTGTATTTCTGGTCTGGAAGACAGGCATATGTTGATTCATATATTTAGCTGTATCTTTCTCCATAAGGACTAACCGGTTCAAAGGCTTTCATGTCAGGACACGAGTGCTTGAATGAAGGACATATAATGGATTCATGTCTGAGTGGCTGTCCATCTCCACTGAGAACCCACCACAGGCATGATGCACCCAAGAGAATTGTACATTTCTGTGCCAAGTGACCTTAATTAGTAGGTGGGATTTGCCGTGAATAGGCTTTTTAAGAGAGAGAGAGAAACTACCGTTTTTCTTTTTTCTTTTTCTTTTATTTTTATAAATAATTTGTCTATTTTTACAAGGACAAATTTTAATAACCAAAAACATAATATTTAGCTGCGCTTCAAAGCTTTGCCTGCAACCCTGTTACCACATTATTTTCCATTGGACATTGCTTAAAATCATGACAGCCAACAAGTAACATCATTTGGTGCCTTTCAACAGCATGGCAGGAAGACAAGTAAATAATCTCATTCCATAAATCTCATTTATTTTGTTTCTACAAATTGTTGTGTTGACTAAATTCATCAAACTTGACTATTTGTTGCCACTGCCAGAACTTTTGTAAACTTTTGTAAGCAAAAGCAAAAATCAAAAAAAAAATTGTATAACTATAAACCAACATTTAGGCAGAAAGAACGCTCCTACTGAGTGACACCTTAATTTAGTTAAAATTTTCTAAATTTGCTAGCATGCTATGTGCAACCCTGTTATGCATTCTGACAGATTTTAGTGTTTTCTTTTAAAGATGCATTTGAATTTTATGTTTAATCCCAGAATATAACAAAATCACAAATCAGATTTTTAAATTGTATTTGAACATTAATTTCAGTAACAGGACTGCAAAATGGGACAAAATACTTTTAATTTATATTAAATAATATTATAAAAAACTATAATATAATATTTCATATTAAATAATAATATAAATGTTTATATTTATATAATATTTA
>RJVU01008328.1:959488-987084 GCA_003731715.1 Anabarilius grahami | reverse complement strand
TTTGACCTTCACATGTTAACGACCAACATTTTCTGAACCTTCTTTCAGTATTTAAAAGTTGAT
Organism: Anabarilius grahami; assembly: GCA_003731715.1. Classification (NCBI taxonomy): domain Eukaryota; kingdom Metazoa; phylum Chordata; class Actinopteri; order Cypriniformes; family Xenocyprididae; genus Anabarilius; species Anabarilius grahami. The sequence goes on along the minus strand of RJVU01008328.1, from coordinate 987,021 downwards.
GAAAAAGTTGGTAGAGGCCCAGAATTCGGGACAAAACCATCATGGCAGATCTTCCTATACCACACATTAAAATTTTTTCAAACTATTTAAAAGGAATCATTCTATTAATATGCCCTTTTGCTTCCTTTCAGCATGGTTCGTTTAGAGAAGAGCTGTTCCGTTTAGCTCAGGGATATATTATTTATAGCTGCATAGTAATTCTGCCAGTCTATGAATGATATCTAAGTAAAATGAAGGGCAGATCAGTGATTGTACATTATGGGTCAGTTGGCACTGCAGTAGTCTAACGTATGAGAGAGAATGTAACTTGCTATGACATCATAGGGGGAGTCAACCCTGAGAAAACAGCACTCCTAACCTGTCAGTTCACCACAGTATCACAGAGAGAAATTACATAATTCAGCAAGAGGACAATAATCATGCAGTCACGAGGGCAGAGCTAATCAGTGCAGGGAGCTGCATGCACGTGCAAGAGAAGTCGCAAGAACAATGTAAACACATTGGAAAATGTGCAATAAGAGAATTTAGACAGTGCATACCTTGTGGAGACTTCACCATATGCGCGAACCCTTGGGGAAGAAAATGAGAGCGATAGACAGAGAAAGAAAGAAAACTTGAGAACACCAATACCAATACTGTTCAGGTATTGAGACCGCTCATAGTTTGGTGACAGACAAACCATGGCTATCACACTAAAGCTGAAGCTTTCTGCAATTAAAAAAAGCTTCATACAGAAAGAGAAATTGACAATAACATTTCTAACTCCCTAATCCAGGACAACTGTGCTAACATTAATTAGGGCTGTCAATTAATTTANTCAATTAATTTAGTAAAATTATTTATATATATATATATTATATATATATAATTGCCATTGGAGCAATTTAAACTTGAAATATAATCTAGATGTGAACCTTTTTGAACAGCTGGACAGAGTACAGAACGGTAAGATGTTTTTAAGCTTTTGAAAGAAGCCTCTTGTTCTCAACAAGTCTGCAAATTTCATTTGATCAAAAATAAGTATAAATAATTACTGTGAAACATTATTAAAAATGTAAAACAGTTGTTTTATATAAATTTTATGTATTTTAATAATTTATCCCTGTGATGACAAAGCTGAATTCTTAGCAGCCATTACTCCAGTCTTCAGTGTCACATGATCCTTCTAATATCTTCATAATCTAATATACTTATTGGTGCGCTTGTAACATTTCTTATTATTATTATCAATGTTGAAAACAGTTGTGCTGCTTCATATTAATGTGGAAACTGGATTCCACATGACTGATTTTTTCAAGATTCTTTTTTGTAACAATTTGAAAGGTTTTACTGTCACTTTGGATCAATTTAATGCATCCTTGTTGAATAAATGTACTGAAAAATCTTAACTGACCCCAAACGTTTGAATGGTAGTGTACAATACAGTATGTGATTTTTTTTTTATTATTATTCATATTGATTAATCAACATAATGTAATCAATTTGGATATTTTTATATAATTGACAGCCCTAATAGTAATACGTTATTGTAATATAAGCAGATTGTGTAATATGAAGCTTTCACACATACAGCCTTTGCCAGAAATTTAAATGTGTAAATATACATTTATATTCGAGTATTGTGCCAGCTTTGAGGGTTTTCCAACTTTTCAATCACAAAGTTCTGAAGGAGCTAATGCTGTAAGTCCCAGTCATTTCCTTTTATCATAACAATTTAGCCATAAAAATCTGCAAACTTGTGCATTCAGCTCCAAATAAATTGTGCTCTCCCATTTTTCTAGTAGAAGCAGGGGTGTTGATGATTATTAATAGGTGATTGATTCATTGTTTTAAATACTCTGATGGATTTCTAGAGAGCATGCATAGCTTATGTATGCATAGTCACCTCCACGACACAGAGCCTTGGCTTGTAAAAATGGAATGAGCTCAACTTAATGAGGTGTGGGAGTATTTCACAACAAACAAGGATTATGTTCACTACCAGCACTGTGCTGAAGTACAACATGACAACAAACACTATGATCGTCTGTCAGGAGAATTGCAAGCCGGGAGGAAATGACCAGTGTAATGTACACACAAGCAAGTTATAATTCAGTGTAATTTAAAGTTCATAGCCAAAAGTAATGTCCATAATAATTTATGTAGCTGTATTTTTATTTTATTATTTTTTTAAATAGTATTTATTAATGGTAATACTTTACTAAATTAATGTTTTTTTTTGTTTGTAATTTTATTATTTTTATTATTGTTATTAATGGTAATACATTTTAACATTTATTAAATTATTGCACTGATACAGCTTACCGAAAAATGATTAATAGAGGAACACATTTAAATTAACTGTGTCCAAATACCTTGTGCTAGGTACATGCACAAGGTATTTGGAGTCCTGTTTTATGCAATTTTATGGCTTCATGTGTGAAAGTGACTATTAAGTGAATAGAACATTATTTTAATTCTCTTCATCTGGCTTTTACCCAAGTTTATACAATATGTGATGAGTTTTCACAGCCTAAGACTCACTTACCGGGAGTTTTGTTGACAGCTTTTGAGAAGATGGCACAAAGGGGAAGGAAGACAGAGAAAGTTCAACTGTTAGACACACCTTTGACTTTGCATGGAGGCTTTCATGCAAAACTTTCTTTTTTGAAATATAAACAAACTTGTTTGTCATGCAAGGGATCAGGACTGTCCCTGTGCATGCCTATTACAACAACAAAAATCCTGTGGAAGAAAAAGTGCATAATATCTGTTCCATTTTTTGAGAGAAACAGATTGACGTTATTGTTTAAAATCACTCCATCACATTGAGAATATCGCTGCAGAGATATTGTATCTAGTGTCCAGAATGCCACAGTGTTCCTCACATACTCTGGATGAGGACATAAATCCAAGCAGGTTACTAAACCAGCTGTCCGATGTGGACCAAGTGGATTTACGAGGTTGTGAGGTTTGTGGATTTCTGGACACGCTGTGGACACAAAGAATTACTCTCACTGAAGACTCGTGTGTATAGCTATCCAAGTAAATCATCCAAAGTTGTTTCATGTTTCTGAATAAAGCAGTTTAAATGAATGCACACTGATTGCAAGAGGAGAACAGCACAGTTCAACCAAATAATCACATACTGTAAAACCTTAAACCAGACATTTGAGATTGTAAAGCTTATATGAATCACCAGTATTAAATAAAATCTGACAAATCAATTTAAATCAAAGAAATAACTTCAATCAAGGCTAAAATATATATTTTTAAAGCTACAGATAAAACTACGAGTTCTCTGGTAACATTCCCTGGAAATTAAATCCATAACCTTGATGTTGCGAGCAGCATGTACTGCAAGCTGAGCTAAATGTTGAATATCAAATAGACAAGTTAGCTGTAGCACAAACATTTTTAAGTAACATGGCATGCCTGCTTCATCAGAGGTAATTTGACAAAAAAAGCAATTAATCGGCTATCATTGAGCATGTCACACTAAGCAATCAAAGACTGATCATTTTACCAAATGAGGAAAGAAATATTTTATGATTCACAAAATTTGCCATCTCAGAAGGCAAAACCATGGCAAAAAAATTTGTACAATGTGCACCCTGGTTAACATTCCCTCCTTCTCTTCTGGCTGGGAAAAAATCATAGGGATTTTCTGAAGGCCACGCAACATCAGATATCTCCATCTGTTAGCTTGAGTCTGTTTTCCAGAGTTTTTTTTTTTGTCTCTTTCCTGTTGTACTTTCAGGGTTGGAACCAGAGGATGATCAGTTTATTTTTTTCAATAATTGCTGGTCTGCCTGGCTTATTGCATTTACAATAGGCTTTTAGGGCACACTTGTCAAGCTTTTAGGATTCGCTGGGTTTCTTGGCTTATAGCACTTTTGGTAAATTTAATCGACAGAGACAGTCTGATGTTTCATGTCTAAGTTTAATTGCAAAGTTGAATCGACCAGCATACAGTATAATGTGTTTAGGATGCTGGCTGCTGATGGCCCCACCATACTTCTTAACTAGCTTATCTTTCTTCTTTTCAGTATTGTAGTACACAAATCTGAGTACAAGACCATATTTTCATTGTACTGTTCTTGTCATGGACTCAGGAGCCTTTTGACTTGTCTTGTCTTGACTCAGACTCCAGTCATGAGTACTACAACAAAAATACTTTTTGTGGTCTGTGCCGACTCGTGCATACAATCTGCTCTGTGCTATCGTATCTCTGGACTGGAGCACACCATGTGTGAGCTGCAGAGGTTCATATGACACTGACGCAAAACCAGGCTTGATTCATCCCAGAAGAAAGCATAATTTCACTGTCTGAATCATTTAGACCTGATTTGACTAGACTCACTCAACCCTATTCTGGTATCGGTCTTGACTTGGTCAACCTACTCATGTCTCGGTCTCTGACTTGAATAAACTCGACTACAACACTGCCTCATTTATCAACAAAATGGCTGCCTTTTAGAACAATACCCCTGCCTCCACTGCTAAATAAAAACACAGAAGAGTGCAGAATCGGATTTCCAGACAGTGTCACTTTGGCTTGTTACTTGAAGCATTTGAGAGAGAGAGAGAAAGAGGGTTTATCGCCTTCACGTGACCATATCCCTCTTGATGACATGCTGCTCAGCTTTAATCCTTTGCTCTATTTTTCATCCCCAAACATTTCATCCCAACATTTGCCTGCATTGGGTCAAGAGACACAAATGCCCTGTGTGTCTGAATCTGGATGCTAGTCCTTTTCCACTTTTTTTATTGACCTACTTTTGTAGTAAGATTATAGTAACTGTCATATTTCCATGTATATTTATTAATCCTCACAGCTAAGCCCACAGCGATTGTTTTGACCTTTCTTTTTTCCCGGCATTAATTGCTTTTTATCTTGTAAAAGGCTAGGTTAAAAATGTGCAGCTCGTAAGTGAAGAAAATAAGGTGCAGCTAATCACAGGAAAATTGTTCTTTTTCATTGAGTCTCTTAATAATTAAAGCATCATTACTGAGTGACTACACTTCTTTTTAATGCAGTGTCTTGCAAATAAACGAACAGAGATTAAACAGATGGAAAGCTAATGGATGCATCTAAAATGTGACGCACAGAAACATCACAGGATTTAATATTTTGTTGCTGGAATTCACAATAAAGTTTTTGTGTATGTAATGTGGTCTCTGTGATCTCAATAACTAAATGCTGTGGCACAGTTTGCCAATGATACCCTCTGATCCACATCGTCAGCGCGGACTGAACATGTGTTTTACGTCTAAACGCATGCTGTTTTAATCTGCCTGCAGTTTAAGACCGATTTCTACATGATAATTCAGGCAGTTGTGCGCCTGCTGAGGTGGTGTGGCCCGTCTAGCACTTTCATACACGCTGAGGTATGCGGTCTGCTTTCCTGTGCCATCTGCATGCTCTGAGGGTCTTTTCAAGCCTGTTGCCATGTTTCTGCCTGTTTGCATGTAAAACAAGTGCAGGTTGGACAGATTGCCTATTTTGCTCGTTACCAAGGGCAAACATAAAACACTTTCTCAGCTCACATTTGTTATTTTGGTACATATTGTATTTGTTAAATTGCACCAGCAGTAAAAGATGAATTCACTAAACAGATCGGCAGTCCAGTTTCAAACATGATTAAACATTGCATCTTGATTATCTATATTAAGTTATTCTGATTCTTTTTAGTACAAACATACCTTATGTTGTTTCTTCAGCTAAGGGCAGTCCTAACCCACTCTCATTATTTATTTATTTGTTTGCTTGTTTGTTTCTATTCATTCATTTGTTCATTCCGAAACCCATGAAAATTCCCACCACAGTGTCATTTCCACATCTCAAAAGCTATTCTGTGGAGTAAATAAAAAATAAATAAAAAATGGTGGAAATTACATTTTTGATCAAATGGTCCTACTAACGTCCTACCTACTACTATTTCACTCTATAGCAACTGTACAATTTAATGTATCTTTAATACACACAATATTTTCACACTTTTTGCATAATTGGTCAAATTATTATTTTATATATTAGTAATTACAGCTTGATTGGAAAAATAAAATATTCATTTCTAAATATTCAGTGATATTTACAGTATCTTGATCAGTATCTTGTAGGGGTGTGACGAGATCTCGTGTCACGAGATCTCGCGAGATTAAAATGTGACGAGATTTCTCGTCGAGGCGAAAAGTAGTCTTGTGATATTGCCATGAATATATTGGATGATTAGGAAAGAATATGCCACCGCTACGTTTACATTATGCCTCCACTGTCTTTTTGCTTTGTATTTAAATAAAAAACATTTAATTCAGTTGGATAACGGTCACCGCCGCTCCATATTTACAGAGTACGCGCGATCGCGAAAGTGAAAGTAAAAGCGAGGGCGCATTCAAACACGATTTCAATACCCCACATTTTGAAAGCGGCTCCCTGATGAATACAAATATCTCTCAATATGAAAGCTATTTTAGGCTGGGCAGTGTAGTTTTAACCATCTCTTAGCTCTGTATCAAAGAAAAATGTGGTCTTATTTGCACTTTGAATATTGAGAGAGTGCGATTATGGTTGCACTTATTGTAAAGTGTTACCATAAAAACGAATAACAGTTTTCTCTTAATCTTATTAAGCACAAACAGTAAGGTTTCATTTGTTAACATTAGTTAATGCACTGTGAACTATCGTGAACTAACAATGAATGACTATTTTTATTAACTAACATAAACAAAGATTAATAAATACTGTAGCAAATATATTGCTCATTGTTAGTTGATGTTGGTTAATACATTAATGTTAATAAATGAGACCTTATTGTAAAGTGTTACCATTTTTATTTATACTGTTTTTAATTCTTATGATCAGTTTGTGGAAAGGAGTTCAGTTAGGAGGTCAAAAGTTGTAGAAGCTCATAAATCATGTACAGCAAGGTCTGAAGAGACTGAAATCATACAGAAGAGAAGTCAGTCAGTTGAGTTAGTGGCAAAACCTTTTTTTAGTGGCAAAACCATATTTTTCTAGTCATGTGTTTCGCCATTGAGGATTTCTTAAAAGTAGTGTGTAAAAATCTTGTCTCGTCTCGTTCTCGTGAACTCAATCTCTCTTCTCGTCTCGTGAGCTACCTCATCACACCCCTAGTATCTTGTCTCCTTAGTAAACGAATACACTTTATCAAGGGCAAACGATTCAGTGGTATTTACTAAATGGAACTGTCATCATTTTTGAAAAATATATTTTTACACAATAAATATTGAAATGGTTTATGCTTACTTGAGTCTTTGTTTAGAATAGTATAATTTTAAACAATTTTTATTATAGATTTTCATATTCTACAACTGACGGTCTGGCACTGGGACTAGGGTAAAACGATAATACATAAAATGAATTTGAAAAGTAGCAAAACTGAATGATGAAGTCATGGTAAAAAGTCAGTTTTAATATGATGTTATATACAATTTCATATACTGTAATAAAAAATAAAAGTCAAGCACATTTTAAGAGAATAGGCATAGTCTGCTATATCCTCCACAAATTATCACTTAGAACCGGCTTGCAAACTAGGGAATTAATTTTTGGCCATGTTTGCACAATTATGTGATTTGCATAATTTCTTCAGTGAATCGAGTGCTAAAAACACAGTTAGAATGCACAAATAAATGCTATAAATGTGTTCTTAGTGAATTCCCCCAAATAGTGAATTGACCCTAAACACAGCCATGCTGTGGGGTGCTGAGAGCGTGTCAGTCCAAGTTTAAGCCCATCATTTGCCCCCATTGCCCACCAGCGAATTAGCCATTTCTCTTTCGTTCCACCCCTAATTACGGAACGCTCCCACAGCTCAGCAGTGCAATCCGTTATCAGACATGTCCATTAATCTGTGAACACGACTGGGGCCTGATGAAGCCAAGACAGGCCGTGACGGCCCTGACAGCCATGCCTGCGGTCAAAGCATAGGACGGGCTGAGCAAAACCTTTGCTCTGAGATTAGAGGTCCACTAGCTCTACATTTATCACATCAGTTTTCCCTTGAGCAGCTGCTGACTGGCTCCTCATTAAGGGCACTTTTTTAGGCCTGCTGGTCGCCAGAAGGCCATAGATGCAGAAACATCCTTCACTGGCCCTCCAGCCCTGAGCACCCCTACTGATCCAAAGGTGATCTGATCATACAGCCTAATCTCCTGTCGCTGCCACTGAGGACTATCTCTTAATCTTTATAAAGGAGCACTGAGGCACAGGGCTGGTGTGATCAGTCTAAAGGGCTTGGGTTTGATCACGAAATGCAATAAGTCAGGCATTCAGGTTTGGGTCTACTGATTCCCTGCCTGACTGGATGCCTTTATATCCATGCCCTGAATAAATTGAGATGCTTGTGGAATTATAGACTATACACAGGGCACAACACGAAAAGAGTAATCTCTCATAACCAAAGCACCAAGTCTCTTGGCAATTCAGTGTGCATTCGGAAAGTATAATCAGTTTTGAGACTTATATTTTAAGACCTGCTGGAGAGTCTTCAGTGAGAGTAATCCCAAATAGGTCTCAACACTAAAGTGCAGTTGAAAAAAGAAACTTGACTGTCTAAAATCAAGAAATTGCTCTTTTAAGGTAATAGAAATCCTAATCTCAGTTCAAAAGATTCAACTCTTGAAATTGTGGTGTACCTTCCATTGTCTGTAACGTGCAGGATCTGGATATTTAATGGAAAAAAGTATAATTTTACCTATAACAATGATCATGTAAAACAATAAAAACCAAAGATGGATATCCCTGAAAAGGTTTGGAATGAACACAATATATGTAACATCATTGAAATCATTGCTGACATAAACTGTCACTCAATCACTCATCATATCAGCAAAATAATTGCTGAAAATCAAAACATTATTATTATCAAATGTAATTAAAAAAAACTGATATGTCTTCAAGTCAACACCTTTAATTGAATTACTGACCCCAAAGACTATCTGGACACTTAAACTACACTTAAAAATGTATGCATTTCATTGCATTAGAACAACTGGCATCTGGAAGTCAGTTCCCCTCAACTTCAAACAGGTGTCCTAGGAACTTTTATTTTATTTTATTTATTTATTTATTTTATTATTATTATTATTTTTTAATGTTTCACTTGAAAGTGTGTGTATACTATCTTTAAAAAAAAAAAATCACGTTTTATTCATTCAAGTGTCTAAATACTCTTTGGGTCCACTGCATATCATCATGTGAAAAGATTATACTTAGCAGCTTTTGTACAATAAGTACAGTTTCAATGATAATTTCACAGATGAATGAGAGAAATTATGCTAAAATGTACTTTTTAAGTGTGATTGGAGGTGTGTGAGGTGGGGTGAATGACATTATATATTAAACAGCATTTCAAACAGGCAATGTTAAAGTCAACATGACATGGCATTCAAGACTCATTTTACTTTCATAATGCAATGTTCCAGTGAAATTTGATGAGCAATCAAAAAAACTTTTGAACTGCAAAAATTACTTCTTGATGATATTTTTTCTGAAAAACAAGTTAAAAAATTAAGATAAATTTACTTGAAAGGCAACACTGCATACAATATTAAGACTTGATTTCATATGTTGAATCTTGTATATAACTGTGTTTTATCTTACACCATGTCTACACCAGAAGCGAACGCCGCGACACGTCACGTCAAAAGACAATAGAACCCATTATAATCAGTGTTATTGTCAGGGACGTGCACAGACATTTTGGGGGGCAGGGGCTCAAGTGGAAAAAAGGGCACTTCTCATAATTATTAATTTAAAAAAATAATAAATCCTTAAATATATTAAGACAACTCTGACTTCCTTACCAATTTATTTTAATTCCCTCACACGCAATTGTTTTATTCTTGATTTCTACAAAATATTCAGTTCACACAGAGACCATGTTCTTCTTTAGTATTGACTAGGTTTATCACAAGAGAAAGCAACAGCAAAGGAAATTATGCCACAATGTGCATTGTGCACTACTATTTTCAAGTAGCTATATATTTAGAATAAATGACTGCACCATAGTTTCACTAATAATTTGTTTATTTTGCACAAGTCAATAAATAGTTTTAATTATTTTGGTGTTATTGGAATACTTACAATTTTAAGATTTTGGTCCATTTATGCTGCCATGTCTTTTACTCTAATGGAAAGAAATCTTAACCCTAACACTACACATTTAAATGGTGTTTGTTTTAAGCCTACTACCATCCGTCTGTTTGCATCTGTAGATTTCTTGTAAATTAACCAAAACAAGCTAATCTAGATATNATTTTAATTCCCTCACACGCAATTGTTTTATTCTTGATTTCTACAAAATATTCAGTTCACACAGAGACCATGTTCTTCTTTAGTATTGACTAGGTTTATCACAAGAGAAAGCAACAGCAAAGGAAATTATGCTAAATTATAAACTATTTTCAAGTAGCTATATATTTAGAATAAATGACTGCACCATAGTTTCACTAATAATTTGTTTATTTTGCACAAGTCAATAAATAGTTTTAATTATTTTGGTGTTATTGGAATACTTCTTTCATGTAGTGGACAATTTTAAGATTTTGGTCCATTTATGCTGCCATGTCTTTTACTCTAATGGAAAGAAATCTTAACCCTAACCCTACACATTTAAATGGTGTTTGTTTTAAGCCTACTACCATCCGTCTGTTTGCATCTGTAGATTTCTTGTAAATTAACCAAAACAAGCTAATCTGGATATTTAAACACATCAAGAGTTTTTTCCCCTGAAATGTTATAAATGCATTATATATTATAAAAAATGCTTGCAGAGGGCACCAAAAGCCTGCTGATTTTTGTTGTTACACAGCACAGCACAGCACGATCAAATCCACTGTTAAAGCCAACCACCATAATTAAAAAATATATTATTAGTTAAATAATAATATTCTGCAACTTTTTTTTTTTTTTTTTGATAGAAATGCTACAGCCACTTTTATTGATGTATTCTCCTGTGTAAGCATAGATTTAAGAATAGCATTATTTAATGCTGTATTGTGATTTTTAAATAGTTTTAATAAATCGTGCATCCTTCGAAAACTGTCTAATAATGCGGTTCATGGATGCTCCTCTTCCGGTATTTACAGCCCTACAGATATCTTTAACATGGTTCAAAACGCAATGCATAACACGTTAAAATAACTGAAATTATAATACGACATAAATTACATATTAGTATAAAATCAGGCAGATGTGTTGCTGGTGGTCAAACTATTAACGCGGCGTTAAACGTATAAATAATCTCACCCTTAAATAGTTTCAAAAATTTCACATGTTTGTGAACATACATAGGCTACCTGAAAGAAATGCACGGGATGGATTCATCTAGGGCTTTTTTCTTTTTCGCTTCTCATTGCCAGACACCAGTTGTATTTTCCCGGGCATAGTTGTCACAAGTTTTCAGCCAGCAGCAAACATGTGGTGGGGCGGGGCGCGCACGCGTGTGCGTGTGCGGGAACGAATAGCGTGTCGCTGAGGGAGGGCTGCTGACCTGATATATAGTATTTATAATTTTTTTATTATTATTCAGTAAATATATTTTTGACATGGAAGCTGTGTGCAAAAAGGAATATGTATTCATTTATTTAAAATGGAAGAAGAAAAAGGGCAGGGGCTCAAGCCCCCTTTTATGTCTATGTGTGCACGTGCCTGGTTATTGTCTAAACTGGATGCGGCCTGACACAATACAACAAATTCTCAACAGTAAACGAATTCCCCATTCTATTTCTGAAGTAGTCCGGTCGGTTTGTTGCGTTCAGTGTAGACAGCTTTTAGCTGTTGCGGTGCGACACGACAATGGTCTCATCTGGTGTAGACAAGGTGTTACTGCTCTGGCATGTTGTTTCACTTGCTTTTATTTAAAACAAGTGAAAAAATTTGCCAGTGTCAATCTGCCAAGACAAAATAGACTTGTATTATAGATACATTCTCTGAAAAGTGTTGCTTCTCAAGTAAATGTATCTTGTTTTAAGGATTTTTCAAAAATATTTTAACTGGAAAATTAGACTAAAATACTCATTACCAATACATTTTTTGCAGAATGGACAGAATCTGGACTTCAATCTCAATAAAACAGTGAATACATAGCTATTTCGGAATTGGTTAGCTTTCTTCATGGTCTATATGACCAACAGTAAGTGACATCAGCAAAAAAGAAAAGTCATTTCAGAGTCAGTGTTGTCTTGTCATGTCAGGTTGACTTGAGATGAGGATTTTTTGGGGGGTTTTTTGCTTAGGTTTTCTTGTAAATAGATCACTGAAATAAATTACATCCAACTATTGCCTAGACTTGTGTTGAAAATCAAAGGCAAATGTTGGAGGAGAATCATCCTTACCTTCATTGCAGTAACGACCTACATATCCTGTTTTGGAGCAGTCACAGTAAGCTTCACCATCAGCCATGCTGCAAATGCCTCCATTTTCACAGGGGTTCTCCGTACACAAGCCTTCCATCTCTAACCGGACCTTTTGGCTTCCCAGGCGTGTTGGAACCTGATTCCCGTAACCCAGGTCTGTAATAATCCCCTTGAACGGTGGCATCTCCTTAGCCGCTGGTAGTGTTAGGGCAGTTGTCCGAATGTCTTGAGGCACACCTCCGAGATACAGGTCACTGACAATCTTCATAAACTGCCTCTGTGGTCTCACTTCGTCCATCTGGGATTCTCCATCCAGTACCAATGCTGTTCGCAAGTTGTGCCTGCTGATGGTAGCAAAGTGCCAGCGACTGTCGTTTACCATCTTGCCGGAGGTTATAGTGGTTTCTGCACAGTCCACGCTAAAATGCAACTTTAGCTTGCCTTCCTCAATACCCAGGAGCAGGAAGTCACAATATCCTCCATCGTCAAAGTAGAGAACCAGAGCGTCTGATATAGCTGTTTTGAATTGAAAGCTGAGGTCACTTCTGGTGCTGGCGTCCCAGCGAAGATAACGTGCCCACTGACCCTCTAAGCCTGTGAATTCCAGGCCCAAACCAAGACTCAGGAAGGTGCTGAGCAGCAATACTACACAATGAGGCCGGCAAAGGGGAGGCATGGTAACCAGTGATTATGCTACAAGGGATCCTCTTGCAGTGAACAAAATAAAATTCCTCAGTTATATTTTCTGGAAAATTACATTGAGGTCACTGAAGAAACATCAAATCCTTTAGGTGATAACCATATGGGCAAAGAAGATGAAGCCACTGAGGCTCTTGACACATGCTATCCCAAATCCTGTTTAGGGGTACCAGGATGAATTCCAAACAGACCGAACAGCCTTCAGATTAGAATTGGACAACTGCTCACCTTCACTTTATCTATTAGAGAGGCTTTACAGATGATGCTCCCTTGAGTCGACTTCCTGGATTAAAACAGAGATGCTCCATATTGGTTCTGATTCTATTATATCGCCACATGTTAATGGCCACATTGGGCCTTTTTGCCTGATCTGTGAAGGGAGAAAAAAAGACATTTTCATTAGGTTCATTATATACATTGCAGACAAATATACCACAGACCATAGGAGTGAACGTGATTTTTACCAAGTACAACATGTTCCAGGATCAACATCTTTGTTGATCCTGGAACAACATTTTAATCAACCCATCTGATTTGAGGGACAAGTTTACAGTTTATGTCAAGTTTAGGCTTACAGCCAGGGTCTACATCAGTGTTATTCACATATTATTGCCGTCTGATTTTAGGGGACTATGGGTAGTTTATAGGTTTAGACCCTAAGATAGGGTTAGGACTAAATTTTCGGACAAGAATGCTGTTCCAGGATCAACAAAGTATGTAGATCCAGGAACATGCCTTACTTGGCAAAATCACGGTGACCATGCAGTGGTCACCTTTGTATTCCCTTACACCTACATATTTACTCAGACAAAGAGAGGGTTTGTCTAAGTTATGTTTAATTATGATTAATTTAATCAACTGACAGTTTTTGAACAATGACAAAAAATAATTAGCATATTGTTTTGTGAAACAATGTTATCTTTATAATATTATGCCTAATATTTATTTTTCACATATTATAAATGGGCCTTTATACATAAAAATATATCTTTATATTTTAATAAGGGATGTCACAGCCAGTAAAGTGAAGTTTTTTTTTTTTTACCTTAGTGTTCAGAGACCATAATTAAAGAAGGTTTTTTTAGAAGGATTATAAATTCTCCTGAAAACCATATGAGTCCGACTTTTTTTCTTTTTTTCATGTCACTTTCATGTGTTTGTTTGACCAATGGCAAATGGAGTGATAGGAAAACCTGTTTAGTTTGTCATTATTTTAGCAATTCCATTTGAAAACACATACTTCACAGTAAAAATGTATATTGATAGTGTGTTGAACAGATATTTTTGAACAGGGCCAATAGTAAAGCCTTTCACTCCAAAACAAAGCTTGCACAACTATTTCATAACAAAAATAAAACAATCACAACTGTACAGTATTTCGTATTTAAAACTGCATTTGCATTTTGGCAAATACAAGTACTCACAAAGGCCATGGTCAAATATTTGCTGTTTACGACACCTGAGTATTTACAACACCCGCGGTCAGTTGACAGATGTCTGTTGGAGAGATACTGTACGTGTGTGTAGAATTCCATCCCTCCCTGCCCTGGCTGTTGCTTTGGCATGGCGCCCCAAGAGACAAAAGCCTCCCCAATCGTAGCTGTTCCACAGCGGTGCAACACAATAGCCCCTTTAACTACCTGCCCTGAATAGTTAATCTCTCCCTGGCAGCCAGCTATTGAATTAAAGCAACTGATACCAACACCGATGCGTGGACCATCCCTTGAGCGATAGTGGGTCTTGTCTGTTTTTCAATAGAGAATGAACGCTCCACAAGATTTGAGAAGAAATGTAAAAAGGGTGAGCAGAGCAGAACGCAGAGGCCACGATCAAGACATTTACCATGCATGCCACACTAATAGGTAAGGCATCATGGAGAACAGGTTTTCAGAAGGACTTCCTGTTAAGTTTGCTTTACTGCAAACGGGCTGGCCTGAAACCCGATCGTCACACACGGCACATGACAACTGCCATTGGTCTGGCAGCAATCACACGGAGGATTTATTACAAACATAATACAGACTATTGTGTTACAAATGATATCTGATCAGAACTCTCCAAACTAGCAGTCTATGAGGATTCTTGTTCCAAAAATATTTGTACAGGATTTTTGAGAATAAGCAAATAGATCCCATTTAATATGTTCCAGAATCCATAGAAAATTCACTCAAACAGAATAAGTTTTGCATTTGGTTCCCAAAAGGCAAAAGAACATGAAAAGCTTACACATAACTATCAGAGGAAAAGTCTTCCATCTGCCTTGAATGATATACAGTCATTTCCAGCATGTTTTATGTGAGCAAGGCCAAGATGCGGGGTACAGGAAACAACAAATAAATATGCTGATTATGTCTCTATATGTGCTTTCTCCAATGTCGTGTCAATCTCAGCTGGGTTTCTCCTTTAAAAATCTCAAAATCTGAATTTCAAAAAAAGTCATCCAATGCCTCCTGACATGCATTCACAAAGAACAACAAATGAGCAAGCTGTAGAAACCTGCAGTGTAACAGTAATGTGCAGCAGCACAGGAGTTGTGGAACATAAATTATTCATCACACATTGTGTTTCAGAAGGGATTCCCAATTAAAGGAATAGTTTACCCTAAAAATATACTGTCATCACTCCTGTCTTTCAAAACCTGACTTTCTTTCCTCTCTGGAACACTAAAGCAGTTATTTATAGCAGAATGTTGATGCTGGTCTTTTCCATACAATGAAAAAGACTGCCATGCAGCTAACATATGGCCAAAAAAATTTAATATAGTGCACCGGTCTTATGAACTACTTTTATGATGCTTTACAGTTTTTTTTGTTTTGTTTTTTTCTTGACAGGGCTTGACAGGCCACGTTTCCATCCAGCTCTAGATCAGCTCAGACATTCTGGCAAACATCTTTTTCCCTGTTCCATGGAAAAAATTCTCAGGTCAAATGACTTGCCAAACCTAACCATCTTTATATAAAAGTTACAAGGCAGCATATCATCGGAAGGCTGCTGACCTTGACTCTGATGTATAAATCTTTCACATGTTATTTACATGGGAGATAAAAACCGCGAAATATGTGCAATATATTGAAGAAAGAAAATGAAAATGTATTATTGTGCCCCAGTCAATCAATTTGTCTAAGGTATTTTCATATTCCTGCCTATTAAAGGGTTAAGCCGGAGTTACATACCATCTTTATAGGCTACATGGAGGGGGAAATAATGAAATTACCATTCATAAGGGCCATGAAAGTTTTGCACTAAGACTAAGAGGGGAAGGGAGAAAGAGAGAGAGAGAGAGAGAGAGAGAGAGGGGTGTGTGTNGGGGGGGGGGGTGATCATGTTCAGACCGCTGCATGTATCCTTCAGTCTCCTCTCTAAGCAATGACAGAAGATCTAAAACATCCATTAATTATTTCAGAAATGTTTAGGACATGGGAATTACAGGATAAAATAAATAGTGTCCATCTCTTTCATGCTGTAAAAATGTCTCTTCAAATTTGCATTAGAAGAATATCGCTATCTCAGGAAGAATACAAGAAAAATAAATGTGTTTATGAATACACAAATAGCAGAAATATAATGTAACATTATATGATGTAAGTTAATATCTAAACGCATTTGTGAAACTATCTGAATCTCTTAAAGTAGTTCTGCTGTACCTTATATGATGAAGATTGTACTCCACCGATAGAGAATCCGATTTATTCAAGAATATTTTTTCGAAAAAACGTTAAATCCACATTGCGAGTGATGGAGCGCGGATGGAGTGATGCTGAGGTCAAATCCAGTGTAGTGGGATAATCCGCGCATCCCGAGCTCGCTCTCCTCCGCTCGACTGAGGTGCTCGAGCCTGTCCTGAGCTCGCGAGCTTCGCGGCTCCGCCTACTACTTATATTAAACACGCCATTTAAAGACGTATCAAGACAAATACAGCGGTTTCTGTCAGGAATTCCCTTCAGGTATCTTCACATCTGTGAATATCCATTTTTAATCCTGAATTTCACATCATACATTCTCAGCAGATCTGTCGTCTGCACTTACACGAAATGACGAAAGTCCCGGATGTGAGCGGCTGTGTGGGAAAAAGCGTCGAGTTTTCTTGAAGACTGGAAGTATTTGGGGAAGTCTCCATGGTGCTGAATAGACATAGTTTTTGAACTGCCCGGATACTAAACTCACAAGTAATGACAGTTTCCTAAAAATAATTTACATTTACGTTTAAAGGGATTTACATTAATTAAAAAACATAAAATAAAATAAAAAACTAGACCCTGATCGACCGTTACCTACTTGACATAATATTATTGCCATTATCATGCGTACTGCTGCTGTTTACATCATTCAAAAATCTACTCACTCCTGTCTGTTGACGTTCAGATCAAAGCTAGTAGTAGTGACGAGGTAGTTCTCGCCGTCTCATTAGATGGAAAAGTTAATGAAAAGATCACTGACGCGGCTTAATGAGGCAGTGTGAGAGTCCTGTGGTAATACAAGAGAATGCAAATGCATGCAGGAAACACCGCACAAAAAATAACAATAACAATAATAAATTAATAAATAAACAAACTTTTTTTAGCCAGTAGAAAAGAGGAGAGAATTAATGTGGTCATATTTAAAGAAAATCAAATGATCGCTAAATTATGTAACTGTATGAAATATTTAATTTAATAGGGCTTTTAACCAAAATGATTTGCAGTGGTGAGAAAGTTTAAATGCCTTGCTTCAGAGTACGGTAATAGTAAATAGCCTAGTTTTTGGGATCTTTATGCTACAGCCCTGGCATTAAATCCAAAAACATTTAAAAGCAGATTACACCTTTAGCATTAATATGGGTCTAAAGTAAGACATTACAACACTTGTACTAAAGTGTTTGTAAGTGAAATTATAAAATCAGTTGTCCTCAAATTCACACAGCAGGGAATTGTCCTAGCAGGGAAATCACAGGTCTAGTTCATCACATGAACTTGTTCCACTAACGTCTGACAACAGAAAGCGCACTGAAACTATTTAAACAGTGTTTTATCACAAATGTCTGTGTGTGACATTCTAACTTGTGTTTTACCTAAAAGTGTGCTTGTTTAATTTTTGTAGGCTATTAGTTTAATTTCTTCTCTTTTCTTTTTTTCTGACCATCATGGAATATTCTGTATAGCTTCGTGCAAGTATTAACCATAGATAGGATAGATAATTCTTATCAAATAAACAAAAAAATTATTATTATTATTATTTTTAAAGAAAGTGTCAGAGAATCAGTTGTATGGTATCACTTAATAAAAATATAATATAAATGAGCCAGAATTAAATAACAGGCTAGCAAATTTATCCTAAATTAACACAACACCTTTATCAACTAAAAAACGGAAAACTTTTTGTGCGTTTTGGCCATTCATTTACACGACAATGGCATGTTGGTGTCCTGAAAATGCTAACTTTTGAAAACTGGTTTCAAAGTGCAAATTCTCTGTGTAAACTGAAAAAATGCGAATTTGTAAAAAATGTGCATCATGCACATGCGTATTACGTGTTCAGTCTATAGGCGTGTAATGTTTCTATAAAAAGTCACATCAGCAACTACTGGCCAGGCAGCATAATACAGCGTTTCCGTGTAAACAGGGATCGTTTTGACAACGTTGTTAATATTTAGGCTTATATTCACATATAAATATTCATCACTGCACACATCAGTTGTGGTAAATGGAAGCTCAAGCATGTTTCCTTGACGTATGCGAGAACCAATGAGGTTCATTCTCGTGTGTTACGCAGCACATTTGAGCTTCCGCAAGAGGTTTGTTCTCGCACGTCAAGCAGATTCAGTTGAGCTTCTGTTTATGTTCGCTGATCATGTTTATATGTGAATAAAAGCCTAAATTCAATCTGCTCATCATATAAGTGATCAAGTCTCTTCAGAAAATCTGGACTAAACCACTCAATTCATATGGGTTAGTTTTACAATCTCTTTATGAACTTTTTGAAGCGTCAAAGTGGTAGTTGCGTAGCTGTCTATGGAGGGACAGAAAGCGCTCAGGTTTTATCAAAAAGATCTTCATTTGTGTTCCGAAGATGAACGAAAGTCTAACAGGTTTGGAACGACATGAGGGTAAGTATAATGACAGAATTTTCATTTTTGGGTGAACTATCTGTTTACATTTATTTTGGATTAAAAAACATGGGATTAGTAACTATAAAAATGAATAGGACAATAAATTGTATCCTCTTTTTGGAAAGCTTTACAAACAGAACAAATGAAGATGAAGCATCTTCATGACATCCTCAGTCTGTATGTACAGTACTTCAGTCAAAAGTAAATGAATGGTTAGCCATCCCCAGCCCATTTGATTTACAAGTTCTTTCCTGGTGCTTTGTTAACAAACTTCCATACAAGTGCCTCACACCTCACCAGCACACATGGCACTTGGCAACTTTGAGTGAATGTCAGCAGAGGAAAAATCTTTTGTTTGTGTTATTTTTTAAGGCTTGTGCAGTTGGGGATCTTCGTTTCCAGTGATACAGAGACAGCATTGTTCATCTTTCTTCAACAACACCTCTCCAAAGATACCTATACACTTTCCAGGACACCATCTGCTGCAATTCATTATCCCACAGAGCTTGTCTAACAACATTGCTTTTAGAACACCCCCAAACATCACGGAAACACATAAAAACACACTGCGAGTCAAATCTATTTCACTCAACTAGTTCCAAACTGTCTTCAAGCCCAGCTGCTACTGCTTCATCAAAAATGAACCCATTACTGGGTCATGTTAGTACTGTAAACAGTAGGTCAGTCTAACAAGCTTCCTGTCACCACCAGAACATCTACTTGAATTACTTGGAAATGTCCAAATGTAGCTCTCTACAAATCAGAGAAAGTCCCACAAGAAGTGCCACACCAACCTTTCACCTAAATCCACCACAATCATCTTCTTTCCTGACATTTCTCCTGCCTCCATCCAACCACACAAATTTAAAGAAGAACATCCTTCCAGAATTGTTTCTTGACTCTTTTTTTCCCCACAGTGTGTGAAGCTAATGCTCTCTGCCCCGCGGCCTGCGACACCTCTGTCATAATTAGGAGGAACATCCTTCAGCCAAGGCAGGTGGAGGAGCCCCCTGGGAGACCTTGTAAGACAGCCACATTCCTGACACATGAAGAGCATGTCTTCAAGGCAGGACAGACACTCTCTGCTACAATATTATTTTTCACACTGGTACAGCAAAAGGGCAGTTTGAAAAAAAATGAATATGCATTGATAAAAAAATATCCAATAATTAAAATTAACATTGGCAAACTGTGCAGGTTATTATATTACTCACAGCATGATATAGTTTTACCTCTAATTGTTTTTATGGCTTAATGAGAATAAAATATTATACACACCCCCACCACACCCCACTTTTATTCAGAAAGGATGCATTCAATTGTATCAAAAGTGATAATAAAAACATTTATAATGTTACAAAAGCTTTCTATTTCAGATAAATGCTGTTCTTTTGATTCAAAGAATCCAGAAAAATATATAGTGCAAAATCTGTTATGCCCACTGTAGCCAAGGGAACTCATGCGCTGAATACCTCAGAAGTAAACAAGTAAACTAATCCTGGAACAACAGAATCTCCTCTGGAGAAGGTTATGGTCAGAGAGTAGGTTGCTATGGCTACTTACATACCCTGAAAGTTATCTCAGGTTTTGGAACCTGAAATTTGAGGTTATCCACCTAGTCTGAGTAAACTTACCAAGGTAAGTTGCATAACCTGCTTTCTGGAATACCCCCTAGGTGTCATCACTAATGGTCACACTGAGCGGTGTTCATGAAACATAGGGGATGTGTAGCATCCAACGTTTAGCCATTTTTAAGCCAGAAAGTTAGTGATCCTTAAAGGTGCTAAAGAGAATGTTTTGTTTTATACATTTTTGCAATATTACTTGAAACTGTCTTTACTAACTGATAAAAGACTATTTATTAGGTGCACTGAAAGGAATAATATTAATATACATCATCTGTGCACGAGGTAGGGCCTTAAAAACATCAGCCAATCGCGTAAACGATTGGCCCTCTGGCTTGTCAATCACTGCCATTACGTTCCTTGTGAGAGACGTGCGCGGATTGGCCCTCTGGCTTGTCAATCACTGCCATGACGTTCCTTGTGAGAGACGTGCACGGCTGCGCGCTCCAGTAACTTTCCACACTCCACAGGCGCCGCATGCAATGTTTTTGTCAGGAGACAGGAGTAACAACTGCAGATTATGAGTTACCTGCGGTGAGTCCGACATAATGAATCCACTAACACGACACAGCGAATGCCGGTGGTAAATAAACACTCGTGTTCCAATACTCCTGCACGAGTTTTGGGAGGTGTTCCCTCGAAATGAGCTGTGAAGGAGGGGGTTGTTCTTACGCATGCGCTCATTTCAAAAACTCACTAACAGTCTTTGGTTTCTCAGTCGACGAAAAGATCCTCTGTATCACCTTTAATATTTAAAGAACATTTGAAGAATGTTGTTCAAATAATGTTTTCTGCCAACATTATGAGAACATTCATAAAATGCAATATATGGTGACTTCATGAACATTGTTTTGAAAGTGTTTAATTCTAACACTTGCATAACTTTTAGATAAATTTAAGAGTAAAGTTAGGAACTATAACTATGGGACAAAACTTTCCCACTTTCCAATGATGTTCTTTTAAAAGAACATTATTCATTTAAAGTTAGTTGTAATTTTAATGTTTAAAGGATGTTCCAAGAATGTTGTTCTAAGAATGTTTAATCCCAACATTATGAGAACATAAAAATAAATAAATAAAAAAAATTCTACAAACAATGAATGTATAACGTTTTTGTGCTAACCTTTTGAGAACATTATTAAAGACCAGATAACTTTGAAGAAACATTCTACTGACGTTACTGGAAGAATTTTTGTTCATAACTTTGAGAGATCCTTAATTGCCAGAACGTTAGCCAAAGTTCTGAGAAAGTTACCTGTTAGCTGGGCTGTAAGTCTATTTTTTACAGCCTTGTTTTCATCAGTGTTAAATTCAATAATCTGTCTACCTGACTCGATTCACTGCGATTAGCCCTTCAAAGTTTAAACACGTCAAAGCGAACGTGGCATGCTGACATAAAGTTGGTTTGACATTGGACGTTTGATATTTGCAAATTTAGGGACCGCCTCTAAAGTAACATTCGTCATTGGTATGCACGTTTCTAACTTCAATAACATTTGTAGGGAATAATTTACAGCCATGAAACCAACTGTAAAGTGTTCATCTAGGTCTCAGCTATGATGCACACCTTTTATATTTTTGATATTTATTAAAATAAACTGTCAAATCATAGGTAAAAATAGCTATTTTTCACCACTGTATATTGGCTCATACATAAATATCCCATAATTTAAAGCTCAATAACATTTGAAGGGAATAATTTACAGCCATAAAACCAACTGTAAAGTGTTCATCTAGGCTTCAATATCATACACCATCATCATGTACCCGGTCAGAAAAACAAATGTACCAATTTATACTGTTTACTTTGATGTGTCCAGTGTAGACAGCCTCAAACAGTTCTATCAAAAATGCGCCCGATGCAGATACAGCTACGTTAGATGGGTTTATTTTAAGACGCTAGATTCCCTCTAGACAGAGTGTTAGCCTACTCAATTGCCTACTCATTACGCATAGCAACACAGCTAAAAGTATTTAAAATATGTATTTTTATTGAAAGAAGCCTACTTTTACCTGTTGAGACATGATTTCACAAGCACCTGTAAGAGCTGTATTTGTGATGTTTGAGTTGGGGGAACCGCCACGCGTGAATTAGAATGTTGTTTGAAAATATACTTTATTTTTGTAATTCCACTAGGTGCCGCTAGTGTCGCAAAAACCATAGAGTTATTTACACAAAGGCCGCATACTCCCTTACTACATGCCTATTGCACTGTATTTTGTTTTGTCTAAAATTTTTCTGTTTTATTATGTACATTGGTCAATTGGTTGTGTTTAATGGTGCTATATAAAAACCGACAATCACATTAGTCTACTATATAGTTGCCAAAAATCAAATCAAAATTTATTTATAAAGCACAATAAAAACAACAGTAGTTGACCACTGTGCTGTACAATACCATACTATAAGCATAACAAGTATATATATATATATATATATACACACACCAATAAATGATGGAGCCTCAAAAGATCTAGGAACAGTTATATGCCTGGGAGGAAAAAAAGCTGTATGTGACAAAAGAAGTATTCACAGTGAATTCACAGTACAAGAGTATTACTTCCGTCGACATTCAGAGGAGTGCATACGATGGACACTTTACTATCCCATAAGGCCATGGGAGAGGATTTAAGGCCCGGTTATACTTCACTTTCTGCGCCCGGACGCGTCTCGTGCGCAGTCATGTCCGCGCATCTTTTTACAGTATACTCAACCGCAGATACGCGTGGATGACCAAGTTCAACACATGCGCAGTACAATTTTTTTCTATACTTACTAGACATCATGTCATCAACTGGACATTTGCTGGGCAGGATCGGAGAAGAAAAATATTGCATTCACCACTGCAACATAGTTCAGAAGGTACACCAAGAGAACAAGAAACGATGGAGAAGGATATGCTTCTAAGTTTACTTGTCTTGTTTTTGAATCGCTCTGTCCACACTCTTCTTCGACAACTGCACACTGTGCTCAGTACTGTGCATATTGCCACCTAGTGGACTCTTCTGTCCTGCTTGCATATGCGCGGTCTAGAAATTTGGGCTGCACGTGGACGGGGTGTGCGGACGACCGAAGTATACTTTGGGCTTTATATGGCAGTGAATGCAACTGGCACTGGTAGATCACATGATAGGCTAATGACAGCATGGCAAATGTAGTATGTACAGATTATATTCCTTCTACAAACACTCATACTATATAGAATGTACTTTTACTTTTTAGTAATTACTTTTTATTCAAAATAGGTACCTTCTCAAGAGATTATGCAATTTGGGACCCAGCCCCTGTCTAAAATGGCACACTTCATACTGTCTCTACCTTTTTCCTGAGCAAACGATGAGTGGATTCTAACTTCTGTTTGGATGCTGTCCTGTTCTGGTCTCTATAGGAACTCATTGTTAAAACGGGGTAAAAAGAGTGAATTAATTAATTAAACAGAAACTTTTTGAACATAACTAAAAAATTAAAATGAGTGCAGACAAGCTGTGCTGTTGTGGACTGCCACAACATTACCAGTAAACTGAAGAAATTCCCAGAAAATATGTGTTTTTAGCATTATCAGCTTGGAAAATATGCTAATTTGACTAGAAATACTGGAGACGGTAAATGTAAAGGATAATTAAGCTATGAGTTGGGCGAGACTTCCCCATTCAGGAAAAAGGTGGAAACACATAGGGTGCTTCTCAGTCAGAAGTCTGCATCCTTGTGAGTCTTCGGAGTCCTTCGGAGGCTTGTAGGTTAGAGTCCTCCTCAGCATTAAACTCTAGAATGAGACAGTCTAGTAACTGCATATGGCTACATCGCCCATGTTCCCAAGCCAATGGCTTTTTAGAAAAATACTTTGTTTTAAAACAAGCCAGTTAATATTAAAATATTTACAGGCTTTCTAATTAATGCAATAGTGAATTACAACTGTCAGTAGTCTCCTAGTGGCAAAGAGAGCCTGCAACCCGTAACTAATATCCAGCAGAGCTCTAGAGAGCGGAAGCCTCAGAGAAGGCAACTCTCTAAAATGAGAGGAGGCCTGGCAAAGCTCAAAATAGCCAAGGAGGCTCAGAGAGAGCCTGACGACTTAGAGCAGAGGCCTCAGCATAACAACTCTCCTGTCAAGAGGAGGCCTAACATCCACACTCAGGAAAACCTGCAAAGAGGCTCACAGAAAGCCTGCAACCAGCAACTGATATCCAGGCAGAGCTCTAGTGAGCGGAGGCCTCAAAAAAAAAAAAGGTTAACTCTCAAAGGAGAGCAAGCTTGACGACGTTCATATTAGCCAAGGAGGCTCACAAAGAGCCTGGCAACTTAGCTAATAATAGCTGAGCTCTAGGAGTGGAGGCCTCAGCATAACGACTCTCCTATCGAGAAGAGGCCTTAACAACACACAAGATATCCAAAGAGGAGGCTCAAAGAGAGCCTACAACTCATAATTGTTAACCTGGCAGAGCTCAGAGAGCGGAGGCCTTAATAAAACAACTCTCTTAAATAAAAGGTGGCCTAACGATGCTTAGATTAGCCAAGGAGGCTCACAGAGAGCCTGATGACTTAGATGACAATAGCCGAGCTGTAGGAGCGGAGGCCTCAACATAACGACTCTCCTATCGAGAGGAGGCCTAACGATGCTCCACACTCAGGAAAAGCTTGCAAGGAGGCTCAAAGAGAGCCTGCAACTTGCAACTGATATCCAGGCGGAACCCTAGAGAGCAGAGGCCTCAATAAAGGTGACTCTCAAAAACGAGAGGAGGCCTGACGACACTCATATTAGCCAAGGAGGCTCAAATTGAGCCTGACGACTTAGCAAATAATTGACTTGGCAATAAAAGCCAAGACTCGGATCAGTCTATAAACACGGTGAGTCATGTCATCCTCTCCTAGAATTGTTACCTGTTCCAGTTGCCACATGTTCAGCATAGCTCTCTCTGTCAGCGACTAGGGATTTACATGTCATAAATGTAGGGAAATAGTCAGGCTGACAGAGAGAATCTCAGAATTAGAGACACGTATCCAAACTTTAATCGAGGATAGTAAGAATGCAAGGGCTTCAGATACTGTTTTAGATGCGACTAGCTTAGTGAACTCTATACATTGTTCGGTTCCGGCTGTAGAACCGCGCAGCAGGGCACTTGGGTAACGGTGAGGTGGCCTAGCCGCGGAAAACACCACTCTTCCGTTCCAATAAGAACATCAAACAGGTTCTCCCCACTCAGTGACACACCCACTGAGAATCCTGTTGAAAGTGCCCTAGTTATCGGAGATTCTATTACACGGAACGTGAAAATAGAGACACCAGCCACCATAGTCACATGTTTGCCGGGAGCCAGAGCACCTGACATCATAGCAAATTTAAAAATGTTGGCTAATGCTAATCGTAAATACTCTAAAATTATTATTCACGTCGGCACTAATGATGTTCGACTTCGCCAGTCGGAGATCACTAAAATTAACATTAAAGAGGTGTGTGAACTCGCAAGTACAATGTCAGGAGAAGTCATTTGCTCTGGTCCCCTTCCTGTTCGTCGGAGTGATGAGATAGTTAGCAGATTAGCATTACTCAATGGCTGGCTGTCTAAGTGGTGTCCGCAGAATAATATAGGTTTCATAGACAATTGGAAAAGTTTTTGGGGCAGACCTGACCTGTTAAAACAAGATGGTATTCATCCCTCTCGGGATGGTGCTGCTCTTCTCTCTAGTAATATGGCACATAGTCTTAGAACTGAAACATGACAAACTGGTGCCCAAATCAGGAAGCAGACAGACTGGCTAAACCGACCGTCTGCTAGCTGCCTCACGTTACAGAAGTCAGATAATTCCCAACACATAGAAACTCTTACACCTAGATATTATCACATAGAGACTGTGTCTGTACCCCGAATTAGTAAAAACAAAAAACTTCCACACCCATTTAATGGTAAAAATTTAATTGATGTTCAACAAATCAAAAATAGAGATAATAATGATAAACAAATGATAAAGCTTGGGTTGTTAAATATTAGATCCCTTTCTTCAAAATCACTTATTGTAAATGATATTATCACAGATGTACAAAAGGTAGTGCAGATGATGCAATAATCATGTATGCGCATCTTTGACGCATATTGATGTGCTCCAACTTTCCCTGAGCGCACGCGACGACCACGGGCTGCGCTCTGTTGCGCGCAGATTCAGTAAAGACGGAGAAGCAAGTGCGAGAAGTGAGAGAATTCACCGTGTTCGGAGAGTTTTATACTTATATTGTGTGCGTCAATGCTGAATAGTAAGTGTTTCTATCTTCATCTGTTAGTTAATAATTAAGAAAATCATTTTGGTGTGTTATATTTTGATATTAATCGTTAATGTCTGACTGACGCGATGCTAGAGTTACTGTGGCAATCCCCTTGTTTATCTTCATTAATCTCTGTGTATATTTACATGTTATGCCTCTAATTAGGGCTGGGCGATATATCGCATGCGATTGTCACGCGCATTTCGTCAGTAAAGCCGGTTCCCTGATTACCGCTAAATCGCCATCACCTGCTTTCAAATGGAGCGGCATTTAATAGACAGAGCCTTAGTTCACTGACAAGCCACGCAATATCGCGTTCATTATCGAAGGCGATTCATCTGCGATATGAACGCGATATTGCGTGGCTTGTCAGTGATCTACGGCTCTGTCTATTAAATGCCGCTCCATTTGAAAGCAGGTGATGGCGATTTAGCGGTAATCAGGGAACCGGCTTTACTGACGAAATGCGCGTGACAATCGCATGCGATATATCGCCCAGCCCTA
>RJVU01008328.1:925692-949010 GCA_003731715.1 Anabarilius grahami | reverse complement strand
TCTATCTATCTATCTATCTATCTATCTATCTATCTATCTATCTATCTATCTATCTATATCTATATATATATCTCTATATATATCTCTCTATCTCTATCTCTCTCTATCTCTATCTATCTATCTATCTATCTATCTATCTATCTATCTATCTATCTATCTATCTATATATATATATATTCTCACACTTTGAAATCAATGCACTACATATTGTGTACACCATTACAAATATTCTTACAGTACATTAAAAAAAGTACAGCAGCATTTAATCTTTTGACCAAAATACTTTCAAATAAATAAAACATTTCAGTTATACCTGTATTACAGAAAAGTACAGAATTTTACATCAGTGAATAAGAATTACAATGCAATCTTCTGAAAAAGTTACTGAAAAACAAAGTACAGAAGTGAAGTGCATTTTTTTAAACAAATGTAAGCATGCAAATGCCTGAACCAAACAAAGAAACAGAGTTTAAATGTCACATCTTCATCTTCAAGTGGAGAGTCACTTCTTTGAGCACAACTTGCATTTTCTGCAACTGAGGGCTTGTAATTCAGACACTGTACTCTTTGAAGGCTGCTTTATCACAGGATCTGTGAAAGGGAAAAAATAATTTGTATAAAATTAACAAATGAATAACAGATTTATATCCCTCCGATGAAAGACGATTCACCAAAACATTTTAAAAAGTCATTGCAAAAAAACAGTAATGCATATGAATTGCGTGGTCTCTTCCAGGTGTTCTAATGTGACACGATCGCTCTAGTCTATATAATTTAACAGTTTAAATGTAGTCTTCTATTAACATTCAAGGCACATAGGCTTCGTACGCACAGCATATATGTTAAACAGCTTCTCTCAGAGCTATTCAACGACCTTGGAACCAATCAGGTTTGGTCACATGTGTTACACGTGTTGATTAAATTTAAACACAAGTAAATATATAGCGATTTTTTTAAGCATCTTTGGAAAATTTATATATGGTGCATTTCAAATAATATGATGTTGAAATCCTTGTGGGAATTCCAGTAGTACTCTATTACAATTAACGGTAACGCTTTAGATTACGGCCCGGAAAGTGCTGCGTAATTACAACGAATTTACAGTGTAACTTTCGATAATTATAGTGTACCTATACAGTAAGTATGTGTAAGTATAGGGGAACAATATGTAAAGTCTTGGGAATAAAGGGGTAACAATCAGGAAAATAACAACTTAATTATACTGTAAGTATTTTAGAACTAAGGGGTACTTATACTGTTATGATAGACAACAATCTTACATTTGGGAGCAATTTTGTCGAGAAAGTGCACTGATTAAGTTGTTCCAAGGCAAGTAGAAAGAACTATTGCAATCTTTTTTAATACATGGGGAAATATGCTTTTATTTCATGTAGTTACAGGGTAAATATGACATTACGGGCCGTAAATTAAAGTGGAGCTTGTTACCCTCTTATTTCATGTAGTTACAGGGTAATTAAAAAAATTATATAAAAATAAAAAAACCCCACAAACAATCTGATATGACTTGGAAACCTTTATTTGAAAAACAACTTATTTCAAAACAGATTTAAAGTTACAACACTTCTTCTTCGTTTCTCTTGCTCGGCTTGCTCCTCATCTTGTTCCTCTTCTTCTTTTTCTTTCTTTCCACTGATGAATTTTAAGGGGGAATCCCCTTTGCTATTCTGTATTAAAAGAAAATACAGTACAACCGGAAATGTGCTCACCGTTTACTCATCTCTTACCCTCATGCCATTTGAGATGTATACGACTTTACTTCTTAAGATGAACACAAAAAGGTTTTTAGGAAAAAATAAATCATCTGGGAACGCTTTATAATGCAAGCTCACGTGTTCCTAAAAGCATCAACAGCACAAACAGCAATAACTACAGTAATCCATACGACCCCAATGGATGAATCAATGTCTTCTGAAGTGAAACGATACGTATTTGTCAGAAAAATATCAAATATTTTAACATTTTAAACTTTCGACCAACTGTCTTCTGCGCGTGCATGCGAGGGCTGAGAGTTCATGCTTGACGTAACTTAAAGTGTGACGTAAGCGTGCCGAGAAACTCACGCGAAAAGTCACGAGGATGTCGGATGCCGTCAGTTTTTTTTTTATTATTTTTTTTTATTAATGCTCACAACAAAATACACGGAATAACAGATAATGATAATGAGAAACAAACAAGACAGAATAACAGAGACGGCAGTTCTCGCGTGAGTTTCACACGAATCTCCCGCGAGAACGTCATGAAAGCTTCACGTTGCTCATTACAATGTGTTTCGTCGAACGCAAAGTCGACTCTTATGCAGGCGCTGGTGACAGCTGGTCGGAAGCGAAAAGATGAATAGCCTAAACCATGAGAAGATTTCGGGGTATACTGTATTTTCTTATAGTACAGAATAGCAATGAGATTCCTTCTTAAGATTCATCAGCTGAGAAACAGAGGAGGAAGCCAAGCGAGAAACAACAACAACCAAAAAACTGACAAAACTTGTTACTTTCTGCCAGGACTTTAGAATTTGAAATGAAAAGTTGATTTAAAAAAATGAATAATAAGTGTTGTAGACCTATTTGTAATAAAGTTGTTTTTCAGATAAAGGTTTCGGAGTCAGTGATATCGGATTGTTTGCGTTTTTTTAATTACTTACCCTGTAACTACATGAAATAAGAGGGTAACAAGCTCCACTTTAATTTACGGCCCGTAATGTCATATTTACCCTGTAACTACATGAAATAAAATAATATTTCCCCATGTATTAAAAAAGATTGCAATAGTTCTTTCTACTTGCCTTGGAACAACTTAATCAGTGCACTTTCTCGACAAAATTGCTCCCAAATGTAAGATTGTTGTCTATCATAACAGTATGTATCCCTTAGTTCTAAAATACTTACAGTATAATTAAGTTGTTATTTTCCTGATTGTTACTCCTTTATTCCCAAGACTTTACATATTGTTCCCCTATACTTACACATACTTACTGTATAGGTACACTATAATTATCGAAAGTTACACTGTAAATTCGTTGTAATTATGCAGTACTTTCCGGGCCGTAATCTAAAGCGTTACCCAATTAACATATGTAATGGACAACAGCCTTTTAAGTAGCATAACCGTTTACAAGTACAAATAGGCTAAGTAAAACTGAACAACATATTCATTTTAAATATGCTTATGGCAGTGCTTAATAGTTGACAAATCTTTATAATACATTAAGTTGGTACATTGTAAATGTTAAAATGTTTTTCAAAATATCTTTATTTTGAAAATATTAAAATTCTAAATATATAAATATTTAAAATAGGTTATATTGCAGTAGGCCTACACATGGTTATTAAGTACATTTAAACCCACTTAAAGCTGAATTCTTTTGCTATTTTCTTAAAGTACATATAAAAAAATACTTTACGTAAGAGTAACATAACTATGTTTTCTGTAAATACACTAACTTCAATAAAAATATACTTGTTTAGCATATTTAAAAAAAAAAAAAAAGGTATCGAAGCATATATTTATTACCAATGTACTTCTAGTAAACTGTTTAGAAATTAAAAATATGCTTGTTTTCAGAATATATGTTAAAAGTGTAACTAAGCATATATTTTTTACCAAAGTACTTCAAGTATACTGTTTAGAAATATATTAAAATGCAATTCAAAATATTTTTAATGCACTTTTAATAAGCATGTTGGGAATACAAATGTATTATTAACAACTTGCATTTCAAGCATATTTTTTAATACATTTAATACTAGGTCTACGTCTGTTAAGTGTGGTTGTAGTAACAAGCACAACGACGATGAAGATGACAACAACAACAATACTTTAATTCCAAACAGAGTAATACAGCATACACACGTGTAGACACAAACGAGAACGGACGATGAGTGAAGGCAAACACCGGGTATAAATACATGTGACTAACAAAGGAACTAAACAAGGTGATGGGATGATAAACGAGACACAGGTGGATCAAATGAACTAATCAGACAGACTGGGGAAAAACTAGGTCACAGGACACAGTACATGTAACATATCGCCCCCCTCCAGGTAGGCGCGGCCTCGCGCCGTATGGAGTCCAACAGAGGAGGGGGGGGTGGGGGCTCTGGAGGAGGGCGAGAGGCAAAAAGAAGAAATACACAAAAGTCCATAGAAACCAAAAATAGTCCAAGGGGGAGTGGAGGGTGGGAGGAGCCAAGGGGAAGCCTGGAGTAGGAGGAGCCAGATGTTGGTCCAGAGACCAACCATGATGAGGCCCCAGGGTGGAGTCGAGGATGAGGAGCACCATCGTGGGGAGATGAGGCGCCACCTTGGGGACGGCCGATGGAGAAGCCACCGATGATGGTGATCCAGGTGGAGTTGGAATGCCGGAGAGCCCGACCGACACTGCTGGATCTGGAGACCGAGCTGGAGCCGGGACGACGAGCATCCGAGGTGGAATCTGGGAACCCGAAGACAGACGGAGGCGGTGCGACTGAGGACGAAGGAGGAGACGGGGGGGGAAGGAGGAGCCAGGCGAAACCGTAGGTGCAGGCTGGACGACGTCTGACCAAGTCGGAGCCTGTGGGACGAGGGAGCCCGGTGGAGTCTTGAGGCTGAGGGTATCCGGTGGAGCCGAGGGAGGGAGGAGCCACGGCGAAGGCGAAGCGTCGACAGGCCGCGGTGGAGTGTTGGACTCGAAGGCTGGAGACGGAGCCAGGAGAACCTCAGTCCACGGTGACACTGGTGGCCTGAAGCATCGAGTCGGATCCATGCGTTTCCGTGATGGAGTTGATGAGAGGCTGAAGGGTACCAGGGGAGGCAGCGATGATGAGAGGGAGGTTGGGAGGGAACACTGGGCTGGACGGGACCAGCAGGGAAAACAAACAATTCTGAGCTGGACGGGACCAGCGGGGAAACAAACAGTTCTGAGCTGGACGGGACCAGCGGGGAAACAAGACAAGGGGAATATACCTCCTCAAACACATCCAATAAATCCAGAAATGTTTCTGTGGTGATGACGATGCCATCCACCGTGGTGTTGTTGTGGTCGGGGCTCTCTTCCCAGCCCTCGAACTCCACTAACACTCCCTCGACGGCACACGATGTAACGGGCTCACGCACCTGGTCAGACACACCTAGCGGTTCACACCCCGGGGCGACGACTCCTTCCGTCCTCTCTTCAGGTTCGGTCTCAATCGTCCCAACAGGTCGATCTCCGCGGTCTGCGGTGGGCTCTCGTTTCTCCATCGTGCACGTAGTCGATGGCGGATGGTTGGTCTCTGGATGTGGAGTGGTGCTGGTGTCGTCCTCAGCGGGGCCGATGGTGAACTGGGAGTGGTTGTTCACCAGCACCCACTCCACGTATGCGGCGAAATCTTCCGTTGGACCGCCCGCTGGAATGCGTGCCTTGGACCGCTCGCTCAGGCCGGTACGATAGTAAATACAGAGCGAGCGGTCCGGGAAGTGAGTCAGGCACGCAAGCTGGAGAAAGTCACTGGTGTGTTGTTCCAGCGAGCGGTCTCCCTGCTCCAGGCAGAGGAGCTGGACTGCGGGTAGAGCCATGAGGGAAAAACAAAAATAAAAACTGAAGTAAAACGCCGCAAAAAAACTGTTTTGGTCCGTTCTTCTGTTACGTGTGGTTGTAGTAACAAGCACAACGACGATGAAGATGACAATAATAACAATACTTTAATTCCAAACAGAGTAATACAGCATACACACGTGTAGACACAAACGAGAACGGACGATGAGTGAAGGCAAACACCGGGTATAAATACATGTGACTAACAAAGGAACTAAACAAGGTGATGGGATGATAAACGAGACACAGGTGGATCAAATGAACTAATCAGACAGACTGGGGAAAAACTAGGTCACAGGACACAGTACATGTAACAACGTCTTTTTCACCTGGGTTTACTTGTAATGAATTCATTTGTACTGTATTTTTCATGGAAATCCATTAAAATTGAACATAGTGACAGTATATATATAAAAATCCAGTAGAATTTTATGTAAAGCATTCATAGCACACTTTTAAGTAATGCACTTATAAAACACTATTTGGTTTACTTTATCTGACTACACTTAAAATCATTTGAAGTGTTAGTTCTAATTGGTGCATTTATATTAAGTGTACTTAAGTACCACAGTTGGGAAAATGTACTTATAACTAGAACATTAGTAATATATTTGTGATTGTCATTTAGACTTAGAATTACTATGTAAAAGTCTACTAAGATTGAAATTAATTTTAAAGCATTGAAAGCACACTTTTAAGAAATACACTAATAAAACACCTCTGTATATTTTTACGGTAGTATACTTTATTTCAATGCACTAATAAACTATTTAAGTGTTAGTGCTAATTAGTGCATTTATATTAAGTGTACTTAAGTACCACAGTTGGGAAAATGTACTTATAACTAGAACATTAGTAATATATTTGTAATAAAATTAATTTAATTTAAATTTAGGATTACTACATAAAAGTCTACTAAGATTGAACTAATTTTTAAAGCATTCAAAGCACACTTTTAACAAATACACTAATAAAACTCCTATGTATATGTAACACGGTTTGTAAATATGGGAAGAAGGAGGCGGGAACCGGCGAACATTCAACAAAACTTTAATTCAAAATAAACAAAACGAAAGTAATGCCGGCAGACCCTCGCGGACGTCTGCCGGCCACACAAACATAATAAAACATAAAATAAAGTCCAGGCCTGGTCCTCTCTCGTCCTTCACTGTCGTCGCTCCTCCTTTTATGCTCCCGGAGCTCCTCCGTGAGAGACTCGAGGCCGGCGCGCCTCCCAGGTGGAGCTCATTATCTCTCGCGCCACCAGCCTCGCGCCGTTCTCTCACGGCTCTCGCCCGCCCTGGTCGCCACATACCCCCATCGCCCCTCGCAGGCCGGGGGGTAATCCCGCGTCTGCGCTTACTCCCCCCCGGGGCCTGTCTCGGCGGCCGCAGCACCTGGGGGTAAGGACAGACGAGACGAGAGAAAGGAGACGGAAGCAAGGGGAGCGACAGGACGAGAGAGGGGAGAGAGAAAAAAAAAATTCTGGGTCCGGTTCCCAGACACACTGCCGCTCGGTCCTCAGCCTGCCGAGAGGCTCTTCCTCGCGGTGCCATGCGATGGCACTGGACGCTCGGTGGACGGCCCGATCCTCGACCGCCTCCTGGCGGCCGGCATTGGCTCCTCCGGCTGAGGGCAGCCGGCAGCGAGTCCCCCGTTCCCTGCTCCTCCCCTTCATGGCGGATGGCAGCAGGCTTCGGCCCACGGCGAACGGCTGCGACTCCTCCGCTCCCTCCAGGACGGCAGCCACCCCACCTCGTCCCAGGAGCACGGCATCCGGGTCTCCGTCCCACCTTTCACAAGGCTCCAGTACCACCGCCTCGGGCAGCCTCTCGCGGTCTTCACTCTCCCGCGCTGCCCGAACTCCGCAGCACCGCGATCCCCCTCAGCAGCGAGGGCTCTCCGACAGCATGTCCCTCCTTCCTCCCGGGTTTCGGCACCAATGTAACACGGTTCGTAGATGTGGGAAGAAGGATGCGGGAACCGGCGAACGTTTAAACAAAACTTTAATTCAAAATAAACAAATACAAAACGAAAGTAATGCCGGCAGACCCTCGCGGACGTCTGCCGGCCACACAAACATAAAATAATATCCAGGCCTGGTCCTCTCTCGTCCTTCACTGTCGTCGCTCCTCCTTTTATGCTCCCGGAGCTCCTCCGTGAGAGACTCGAGGCCGGCGCGCCTCCCAGGTGGAGCTCATCATCTCTCGCGCCACCGGCCTCGCGTCGTTCTCTCACGGCTCTCGCCCGCCCTGGTCGCCACAGTATATTTTTGAGGTAGTATACTTTATTTCAATGCTCTAAAAATCTATTTAAGTAGTAGTGGTATTTAGTTTACTTTTCCAAGTGCAGTAAAGTACTACTGAAGTACAAATATACTTTAAAATAGTGTATTTATAGTGTATAACTTTGACACTTTTATTTAGCACCAAAATAAAGAATGTACAAATGTACTAGCTTGTATTTAAGTATTTTTTTAATGCACTCAAGTATACATTTTTTTAACCTGGGTATAAATATATCTGCAATAGCAGCACGCAGTAGACTTCAGCAGATGATTTTCATGGAATTTAGCTCATCATTAACACAATACAAGACAAAAGGATTAGCTAACACAATAAAAAAGTTACCATAGTTTTTAAACCTGTTAACACATATAAAAACACAAACTGTGGTATCTGTCAGGAGTTAGCAGCAATAAATATTTTTGTGGTAATCAACATTGTCCCACAAATGTTTATTCAATGGAGGTGAAGTGAAAAATGTCTCTACAATTGCAAAAGAAAGTGAAGGAAAATAGCATGACCAAATTACTCAAGTTCAATCAGATCCTTGTGAAAGATCTCCTGTACCGTGAAATGCCTCAGGCTAACATCTCCACAAAAGCCAAGATGGTTCTTTTGCGTCTATATTATGCCACAAAAACAAAGCACCCTCTTTCGAAGAAACATCTTTATATAATGGTGCAAATGTCCAGCACGATTGCATCCTGAGAAACCCAGAAGGGAAAATCATGAACCGAGCCATCACCATCATCAGGATCTGATCATTTATATTCTCGTGCTTGTCTCTGGGGAACAATCTCTCTCTGTTATAATGCGGTATGCAGAAGCAACCTTGCCCTGTGCCGGCAAACACATTATTACTCTGTTACGGTGACAAATGATCTCGTAGCACAACATTGAAAAGGGGCCAGGCGGTGAGGACAGCTGTTAATGTTTGCTTTTAGATTTGGATGTACAGCTAGCATGGCTTGCCCAAAGACAGATCAATCAATGCTGGGAAGGGGACGACAGTCAAAGGCTAAGATAGAGCTTTCCTTAAGCCTGTCTCCACGAGTGAGTGTATTAGAGTTGCAGGGACTGAGGGCGAGAGTGAAGCTAATGAAAAGCATGGAGGGATGGCTTTTTGTCACAGGTCTGTAATTGCAGTCTCGGAGAGGGCAATGTTTTTTTTTTTTTAAATAAAAAAAAATAAGCAAGTCTCTCTTGGAGTAAACCATGGAGGTTTTTATCAGTGTATTTTTATCCAGTGCGATACAGACTTTTCAGGAAATTAAGGTGTTTGTTGAAAGATAGTTTGTGCAAAAATCTTTAGTTCAACACATACCTGGTTTCTCTCCTTTTTTGCCATTGTCTCTTATTTTCTGACCAGGGTTTACTAGGGAGAAAATTTGTATTAGTTACATTTTTCTCTCCCCTCTGTCACACAATCATTAGACCTCCGTGAGAGGGCAGCAGCATTTGATCTGCTGTGTGATTCACCGGGATTCTTTCTGATGTACTCTCTTCTTGGCCATCACATTCTTGTTCAGCTCCTAATTGATTTGGTCATCTAATCTCTGTTGAACTGAGTGTAGAAAGAAAACCATGATTAAAGAGTTCCCCTGTGAGAGTTGTATTGGCTCAGAGGTCAGGTGCTGGTTTGCAGGAGCAAAATCAGTTGTTGACTTGCTGCATTCAGCTTCATCTCACTTGGCCTGTGTTTGGACAGGCCAATAACCAGCCCAGTTACCCAGTGACCTCCTCTGGGACAAGTGCCTGAAAAAAATAAGTGAAAATGGAAAAGAAAGCAGATTCTGTTTTCCAGCTACAGCTGCATAGTAGTGATGATATATACTTAACAGATTTGCCACTAAACTCACCAAATGGAATAGAAAAAAACAGTAATTGTAGTGCCTCAAAGTATTGTCAGTGGTTGAGCCGGTGTTGCTGTGTCAGGCTTGATGAGACCCCATTAGACCTGATCAAGCTAGTTTTAGACCTCTTCAAATATCATTAGAACTGATCAGACTCCATTAGATCAGAGCTTATCCCATTAGACTTCATTAGACACTCATTAGACCTAGTTAAGGCCTACTTAAGGTTAGATGTGCTGTTCTGGTTCATTATTAGAGTATTTTGACCAGTTACTAGGAGTTCCTAGTGATTCTTCTAACTTCTGACTGGTTAATAGGCAATATTAGTGTGTTCTTGCTGGCTGCTAGAGTGTTTTAGCTGCCTGCTAGGTGTCATTCAATCAAAAACATGTTTAATTTTTTTTCTGTGAAGTCCACTCAATGGTTCTTGCATACATGCATCAAAAGACAAGATATACTGTAGTTTCTCATTATTTGTTTTCACAAAATGAAACAGACTGTTGTGGTATAAGTTCCACGTGTAAAATACCTCTGTTATAATTATCTAACCTTTTCACATATGAAATGAGTAATAATGCTGCTAAATTATAAAATGGCTAAATGGTAGCTTTTATATGCAAAGACAAATAGGCATGTGACAAGGGGCCATATCAAAATGCAAAACATGGTTTAACTGAAAAGCTCAAGCAACACTTACCATTCAAAAAAGACGACAGTTAATGTGGACACTGCTGAACTTGACAAACAAACAAACAGCAATGTGACATGAGATGTTCCAGCATGAGATGTTCCTCATCTCCTTTTCCAAACTTTTTTATTTAGAAAAAAAGACATGTCCCACCACATTCAAAGTGAGTTTGGTCCTCTTGACATTATGAGGTTAAGCACAAAGAGAAAGCTATTCGGGCTTAGCTGTGGTCTAATATGGGAATGAGAGCGTGAAAGACGTTTCTAATCTGCTAATGCAAAAATCACATTAAATTCCCTAATTCATTTTCGCCACAGTGATGGGATATTAAAGGCTGCAACTCATGGACCTTTAATAGCAAGCTGTGGACATTTTTTCAAGCTGTTTTAAGTGTAGAAGATGTATGTGTTTTTTGTTTGGCAGTTGGCAGAGTCTGTAAAAACACAACAGCACAGGAGCTCATATGGCAGTGGATTATCATTGAGGGGCTTTAGTGTGTGATGAGAAAAAAACATTGTTGGGGTATATATATGCTGTGGTGTCTTCATCCTCAGTGAGCCAAGAGTCAGTGAGAGCATCTAGAAAAAGACAAAAAGACATTGAGGAAGTGATTTTGGTCAAGTTTGTTCCACTGGTTTCTGTTCATACAATGGAGCCTGACTTTTAGAAGCTTCAAAAGTATCACCAAATAATGTCATGAAGTTTCTGGAAGTCAGTCCATTGACTGATATTGTATAAACAGAAACCAGCAGGACCAGCAAACTTGACCAAAATCACATTTTGTGCTCAGAAAAAAAGAAAAAAAAGAAGAAAAAAAAACAGGGATTGAACAGTGTGAAGGCAAGTAAATAATAACTGAGTATATATTTTTGGGTGAACTAACCCTTTATGCCCCCGAATAGAAATTGTATGAAATGTATGTATGCATTTATATTAAAGTAGTACCTTGAAAAAGTGAACTTTAAGAAATAAGCAGCTTTATTTCTTTATACTTATTTATATTGAGTGTTTATGCCCGAGACACTAACGATAAAGGATTTAACAAGGACAAAAATCACATTTACATTTATGCATTTGGCAGATGCTTTTATCCAATGCAACTTGAAGTGCACTAATTACAGGGACAATCCCCCTGGAGCAACCTGGAGTAAAGTGGCTTGCTTAAGGACACACTGGTGATGAAGGCCTCAGAGATCAAACCAGCAACCTTCTGCTTACCAGGGCTGCATTCCACTCCTCTTTTAGACATGCACTCGTGAACTTCCCTAAGCACTTCCCCTCGGTGGAATCCCTGCCGCCATTTTGAAGTGTGTTCCACTTCGTGAGGTGGACAAAGGAAGTTTATATGGACAGACCCAGTCTACTTCAAATGTACACTTCAGGCAGCTCCATATACCACAATGCAACACGATTTTGACGTCACCACATATCGCGTTTAATTTACCCCACCACAAACAACTCTATGATATATTTAAATTATTTTTTTGAATATTTAAAACAACCCAAACACTCCTATATGTATATAGAATGCTGCATTAAACAATTTTGTAAGGGGGAAAAAATTAAATAATAAACCAACTTTATAGTGGATTCCAAGTGATCAAGGGCTTAGGACATTCCAATTCAGCCCATTGCAAAGGCTCTGCCAGTAGTGGGGACTCATGCAATGTAAGCAATGACGTACATCTGAGTCAACGAGACTGAGAGAAGTTAGCGAGGGAAAGGCATAAAAAAACGAACTGGAACGCAGCCTAGTTCAGTGGTTTAGCCCACTACACCACAAAAGTAATAAAGCTACAACAAAAATTAGCATGTAGTTGTAAAAATATGAAATAAAATATGGCAAGAAACAGAATGCTGACATGACTTGTTTTACAGGTCATGCTCGTGGAGAGCGGGCACACAAATGTTTGGAGCAGACACAGCGGCAGCCAGATTGTCCTGCACATCTTGTCCCACTCTTGCTTAAAGGTTGTGGGGTTCAGGGGGGCCGTCATCATGGTCTTCCTCATCCTCTGGATCAAGTCAAGTCAAGTCAAGTCAAGTCAAGTCACCTTTATTTATATAGCGCTTTTTACAATGCAGATTGTGTCAAAGCAGCTTTACATTGATAACTGGTACATAATTTTGGCTGCACAGCAGCTCTTAAAGAATAGTGTCAATGCAGGCAGATCAGAAGCACTGTTGATTAAATGTCAAGAATACTGTTGAATATCAAATGTCAAGTCAAATGTCAAGTGTCCCCAACTAAGCAAGCCAAAGGCGACAGCGGCAAGGAACCCAAACTCCATCAGGTGACATCAGGTGGCAAACAGGTGGCAAACAAGTGGCAAATAGGTGTTAAAATGGAGAAAAAAAAACCTTGGGAGAAACCAGGCTTAGTCGGGGGGCCAGTTCTCCTCTGGCGAACAGTGCTTTGTTACGAATCAGGTTGCTATCATAAGTCTGATAGGATCGCACCAATCAAAGTGTTTATTTCAGTTCCATCCAGTTGAGGATCGTATTCATCACGCCGGTATGGACGGTTTGTTGAGGAACTGTGCTACTGGCTGTCGTGTCGATGAGGCCTTCACGATGGATGATCTAGTTGACTCGATCTCTGCTGATACTTCAGGGCTGCGTTGTGGTCATGTCCAGTTGAGGATCGTATTCATCACGCCGGTATGGACGGTTTGTTGAGGAACTGTGCTACTGGCTGTCGTGTCGATGAGGCCTTCACAATGGATGATCTAGTTGACTCGATCTCTGCTGATACTTCAGGGCTGCGTTGTGGTCATGTCCAGTTGAGGATCGTATTCATCACGCCGGTATGGACGGTTTGTTGAGGAACTGTGCTACTGGCTGTCGTGTCGATGAGGCCTTCACAATGGATGATCTAGTTGACTCGATCTCTGCTGATACTTCAGGGCTGCGTTGTGGTCATGTCCAGTTGAGGATCGTATTCATCACGCCGGTATGGACGGTTTGTTGAGGAACTGTGCTACTGGCTGTCGTGTCGATGAGGCCTTCACAATGGATGATCTAGTCGACTCGATCTCTGCTGATACTTCAGGGCTGCGTTGTGGTCGTGTCATGGCTCCGGTCCTTGGTCTCAGCTGAATACGGCCCGGATCCGGTTGACTACGGTAAACCTCGGGATAAACAGAAAGACTAATATTAGCGTAGATGCCATTCTTTTTCAGATGTAACGAGTACATCTGGTGTTATAGAAAGTGTTCCTGGTTCCGGCTGACCTATTTTATGCAGCCTAATAATCCTTTAACGGATTTGAAAATATAAATTGATAATGTGTTATGTGTATGCCAGGTTAAAGAGATACGTTTTTAGTCTAGATTTAAACTGACAGAGTGTGTCTGCATCCCGAACAATGCTAGGAAGATTGTTCCAGAGTTTAGGTGCCAAATAGGAGAAGGATCTACCGCCTGCGGTTGATTTTGATATTCTAGGTATTATCAGCTGGCCTGAATTCTGAGATCGCAATAAACGTGAAGGACTATAATGCATTAAGAGCTCGCTTAGGTACTGGGGAGCTAAACCATTTAGTGCTTTGTAAGTAATTAGCAAGATTTTAAAATCTATACGATGTTTAACAGGAAGCCAATGCAGTGATGACAGAACTGGGCTAATATGGTCATACTTCCTAGTTCTAGTAAGAACTCTAGCTGCTGCATTTTGTACGAGCTGTAGTTTATTTATCAAGCGGGAGGAACAACCACCCAGTAGAGCGTTACAGTAATCTAGCCTTGAGGTCATGAACGCATGAACTAGCTGTTCTGCATTTTTCATTGAGAGCATATGTCGTAGTTTAGATATATTTTTAAGATAAAAGAATGCGGTTTTACAGATGCTAGTAACATGGCCTTCAAATGAAAGATTGGTATCAAAGAGCACACCCAGGTTCCTAGCTGACGACGAAGACTTAACAGAGCAGCCATCAAGTGTTAGACAGTACTCTAGGTTACTGCGTGAAGAAGTTTTCGGTCCAAAAATTAGAATCTCTGTTTTTTCTGAATTTAGTAGTAGGAAATTACTGGTCATCCAGTTTTTTATATCAGCTATACATTCTGTTAATTTAGCGAATTGGCAAGTTTCGTCAGGGCGCGAAGAGATATAGAGCTGAGTATCATCAGCGTAACAATGAAAACTAACGCCATGCTTCCTAATGATATCTCCCAAGGGTAGCATGTACAGAGTGAAAAGCAACGGTCCTAGTACTGAGCCTTGCGGTACTCCATATTGAACTTGTGATTGATATGACATCTCATCGTTTACTACTACAAACTGATAACGGTCAGATAAGTATGATTTGAACCATGCCAATCCAATTCCACTAATGCCATAGTTTTCGAGTCTATTTAGAAGAATATTGTGATCAATAGTGTCAAATGCGGCACTAAGATCCAGTAACACTAATAGAGAGATACAACCACGATCTGATGATAAGAGCAAATCATTAGTAACTCTAATGAGAGCAGTCTCAGTACTATGGTACGGTCTAAATCCTGGCTGGAAATCCTCACAGATACTATTTCTTTCTAAAAAGGAACATAGTTGTGATGAAACTGCCTTTTCTAGTATTTTTGACAAAAAAGTGAGATTTGAAATCAGCCTGTAATTGACTAATTCTCTAGGATCAAATTGTGTTTTTTTAATAAGAGATTAATAACAGCCAGCTTAAAAGTTTTTGGTACGTATCCTAGTGATAAAGATGAATTAACAATATTAAGAAGAGGATCTATGACCTCTGGAAGCATCTCTTTCAATAGCTTAGTCGGTATAGGGTCTAACATACATGTGGATGATTTTGATGATTTAACAAGTTTAGACAATTCTTCCTCTCCTAAAGCAGTAAATGAATTGAATTTTTCTTCAGGGACACTACAATGCACTGTCTGACACAATACTGTAGTAGACGGTTGCATGGTTATAATTTTTTCTCTAATATTATCAATCTTGCAAGTAAAGAAGTTCATAAAGTCATTACTGCTGTGCTCTTTGGAAACATCAGAAGTTGAAGCTTTATTTCTTGTTAATTTAGCCACTGTATCAAATAAATACCTAGGGTTGTGTTTATTTTCTTCTAAAAGTTTTGAAAAATAGGCAGATCTAGCAGTTTTTAAGGCCTTTCTGTACTCAATCATTCTCTCTCTCCACGAAATGCGAAATACTTCTAGTTTTGTTTTCTTCCAGCTGCGCTCCATTTTTCTAGCTGCTGTTTTTAGGGCATCAACAATGTCCCCACTGAGAACAGCAGCAATGAGGGACAAGTTGGGCACAGTGGTCAGCTGCTTCATCAAAATTAAGTTGCAGAAGCTGTGTTGAGATGGCAGTAGGATGTGGGGATCACCGCCTGTAAATATGTGATTGTTAGAACAATAAGTTTGAAAAGCTTTGTTTTTCATGTGTTGTTGACTTGTATATGCATTTATTTATTGTGATGGTTACATTTATTCATTCCTTTACTCATTTATTCATGTTTCCTATTGTTGTCAGTAAATAAAATATAAATTATGTTTTATTAACAAAGTTCAGGAGGAGCCAATTCAAATGATCTACCCAATCAGCATAAGAGGAGGTCAATAAATATGTAGCCAACTCACCTATGTTCCTCGACAGTTTTTCTGCATCCCTCCACCACCCTGTCTCCTCACACTAGCTCGGAGCCCTCCCCAGGACAACATGCCAAATACACATACTTTTTATTCTATCTAATCATTTGTAAGTGTGAACTTGTGAATTATTTTATTAATTCATGCATTTAAGGTACAGAATGTAAGAATTCTGTTTGCTAGAGGTTGCTAGAAGCCTATTCAAAACAAAGGCATAGCTTGATGACGGCAAGTTTGAGAGCGGAATCTTGGGACATGTGGTCTCCACCTCAACGGACGGTGCAAAAGAATAGGGATAGGACTCGGGAAGAAATCATGTTCATGGATGCGAATATTAACGTTGCTGTAGTATGAAGCAGAGCAGGACCGAGTGTTGTGGGAGCTAAACGAGGCCGTTGGAGCGATTGCACAACACACGCCTCACGAGCAGCGGAACTTTTATTATGACACAATCGCCAGCGCCGCTTCCACTATTCCGGTCATGAGTATGAGGTAACACAGCTCTGTTTATCATATTAGATACATTTCAGTGTGTTGAAAATGATGTTATAGTGTTACTCTGAGCGTTCGCTCGGTGGCTGCTGTGTGACACTTGTTAAGACACACTGCAGTGAGCTAGATCGATTTTAGAATATCGTATTAAATGCTGGATGGCTTGTGCTGATAAATGGCATGCAATTCATTTGAAAACGTTTTGTATAATGGAGAAAATTCTGTATTACTGTTACAAAAAATAAAGCTGCATCTGATTATGCTATGTTAGCTACTTGACAAAATAGTGTTTTTCTCTGAGGCATGGTAAAGAATGGTACTTGCAAAAAATCAAGAAATTTAGATTTAAACAATAAGACTAAACGTGTTGAGCTATATAACAACAATTAGTTTTCTGTCTATAAATATATCAAAACAGTTGTT
The DNA here is from genome assembly GCA_003731715.1 of Anabarilius grahami. Taxonomy (NCBI): domain Eukaryota; kingdom Metazoa; phylum Chordata; class Actinopteri; order Cypriniformes; family Xenocyprididae; genus Anabarilius; species Anabarilius grahami. The sequence continues at coordinate 932,088 of RJVU01008328.1, read as the reverse complement.
CCCTTGTCTTTTAAAACGTGTAATATATTAAAGCGTCCAAGGTGTTTCCATGGTTAAAACTGGAAACTGAGGCAGACCGAGGGTTAACGAGGGTATGACGCAATTGACAGACGACTCCTCACACTTCCCGGAGCCTTGGTTAAAATTGCAATTTTCTCACGATTTACAAATAGTTGGGAACATTTGGGAAATTGTAAGTACTCAAGTGAACAAAATATATAACACTGGCCTGGTGGTTTTTGGATATTTCACTGCAAAAATATTACATATTGCACCTTTAATTCATTGCTTGACTAAAAATTTAAATGTATTCACCTGGATTTTACTAGTATTCATGGTCAGCATTTATCATTATTTTTTTAAGGGTTAGCATTTTTTAAGTGTTGGGGTGGGCTAGCAATGCAATTCATTCTGGGGTCATTTTAATTTTTAAGTAGTGATACTTACATTTACAGAGTATAAAATCAACAATCTTCTCCAAAGGCAAGATCTACGAGCAGCAATATCGCGTTCATTATCGCAGATGAATCGCCTTCGATAATGAACGCGATATTGCGTAGCTTGTCAGTGATCTACGGTTCTGTCTATTAAATGCCGCTCCATTTGAAAGCAGGTGATGGCGATTTAGCGGTAATCAGGGAACCGGCTTTACTGACGAAATGCGCGTGACAATCGCATGCGATATATCGCCCAGCCCTAAGTACTATTATTATTATTATTTATTGCAGAACTTGTAATTACATCCAAGTTCAGGAAAATACCATGGTTTTATCTTTAACAATGAACAATCATAATGACAAAAAACAAAGCAACAAAAAAAAACATAAATATCATGGGTTTGCGTACATCATAGAATAAAAAAAAAACAATGACACGGTTAAATATCTTTGAATAATTCATCATAATGAATTAAAAAAAAATTATTTTTTGTTATTTATAAGCCTGAGGGATGAAACGAGTGTTAAATTTAACAAGAAAAAGAGGAAAACATAAAGGAGATTTGAGCTACTTTTGCTTGTGGATGAAAATTTTTGCATATAAAATAAAGAAATTAACAACATATTCAAGAGATCACGATTTTGGGTTTTCGTAATAAAAAAATAATATCTTTAAAGATAAAACTGGGGGTCAGATTAGTAGGGTTAAAATTATAAGAACTTAATTTAAACCACAAATTTATTGGTTATACTACAATCACAAAATAAATGGGCGGCTGTTTCTTCAACAAGACCACAAAATGTCATAATTAAGATATTTACAGATAGATTCCTGTCTCATATGATTCATATCTTTTAAGTTGTTGTGTCAACATGGCGGATGATAGCAGCGTTCCACTCCAAATGTTTATGCCCTTATTGCTTACGTCGCATGAGTGTCCCCTACTGGCGGAACCCGTGCATGAGGTTTAAACGGAACGCACTAAGCTCTTGATCACTTAGAATTCACTATGGCTGATTTATTATTTAAACCCCTTTTGTACTTATGAATTTGTTTAATGCACCATTCTATATGCATTTAAGTTGTTAGAGAAAATATAAAAAGTCCTATAGGTATATGAGCTGTTGGAGAAAAATAAAATTACACAAACGAAAAAAAAAAAAATCAATAGTATAAACTTTGACTGTGAACATAAGGTAGCTACAAGTATTATGCGATTAAATCTCAACATAATTAATACAGGTATATTATACACTATTATGTTATTATTTCTCAAAATAATAAAATATAATTAAGCACGATCTGCTGTGACGTCACAATCAAGTTGAATTGTGGCATATAGAGCTGCTTGAAGTGTACATCGGAGTAGACTCGCTCCCTCGGTCAAAATTGAGGGGACGAGGGTCTGTCCATATAAACATCCCTCATCCACTTTATGCAGTGGAACGCACTTCAAGATGGTGGCGGGGATCCCCCCAAGGGGAAGTGTTTAGGGAAGTTTGCGAGTGCGTGTCTAAAACTGGAGTGGAACACAGCCGATGTCTGGATCGCATTCATATTTAACGTGATAAGGCTATAGGCCTATAGTACCTTTTTTTTTTTGCGCTCGTTAAGTAACCACTTATTGAAATGAAGTACCTACTCAGGCTGCGTTTCAGTTTGTTTTTTAAATGCCCTTCCCTTGCTAACTTCCCTCAGTCTCGTTGACTCGGATGTACGTCATTGCTTATGTTGCATGAGTGCCCGCTACTGGCGGAACCTATGCAGTAAGCTGAATTGGAACGTCCTAAGCCCTTGATCACTTGGAATCCGCAATGGAGCTGATTTATTACAAAATTGTTTAATTCAGCATTCTATATGTATATAAGTGTGTTTTAAATATTATAAAAAATAATTAATATATCATAGAGTTGTTTGTGGTGGGGTAAATTAAACGCGATATGCGGTGACGTCACAGTCGTGTTGCATTGTGGGATATGGAGCTGCCTGAAGTGTCCATATGAAGTAGACTCGCTCCCTCTGTCAAAATCGAGGGAGCGAGGGTCTGTCCATATAAACTTCCCTCGTCCACTTCACGAAGTGGAACGCACTTCAAATTGGTGGCAGGGATTCCCCGAGGGGATGTGTTTAGGGATGTTCGCGAGTGCGTGCCTAAAACTGGAGTGGAACGCAGACCTAGGCTGCGTTCCAGTTCGTTTTTTAAATGCCCTTCCCTCGCTAACTTCCCTCAGTCTCTTTGACTCGGATGTACGTCATTGCTTACGTTGCACGAGTGCCCACTACTGGCGGAACCTATGCAATGGGCTGAACTGGAACGTCCTAAGCCCTCGATCACTTGGAATCCACAATGGAGCTGATTTATTATTTATTTTTTCCCCTTACAAAATTGTTTAATACAGCATTATTTATGTACATATGTGTGTTTTAAATGTTTACAAAATTATTAATATATCATAGAGTTGTTTGTGGTGGGGTAAATTAAACGCGATATGGGGTGATGTCATAATCGTGTTGCATTGTGGGTTATGGAGCTGCCTGAAGTGCACATGTGAAGTAGACCCGCTCCCTCGGTTATAATCAAGGGAGCAAGGGTCTGTCCATACAAATTTCCTTCGTCCAATTCACGAAGTGGAACGCACTTCAAAATAGCGGCAGGGATTCCCCCGAGGGGAAGTGTTTAGGGAAGTTCGTGAGTGCGTGTCTAAAACTGGAGTGGAACGCATCCCTAGGCTGCGTTCCAGTTCGTTTTTTAAATGCGATATTGCGTAGCTTGTCAGTGATCTACGGTTCTGTCTATTAAATGCCGCTCCATTTGAAAGCAGGTGATGGCGATTTAGCGGTAATCAGGGAACCGGCTTTACTGACGAAATGCGCGTGACAATCGCATGCGATATATCGCCCAGCCCTAAGTACTATTATTATTATTATTTATTGCAGAACTTGTAATTACATCCAAGTTCAGGAAAATACCATGGTTTTATCTTTAACAATGAACAATCATAATGACAAAAAACAAAGCAACAAAAAAAAAACATAAACGTTTTTAAGCCCTATATTAATATATCATAGAGTTGTTTGTGGTGGGGTAAATTAAACGCGATATGGGGTGATGTCATAATCGTGTTGCATTGTGGGTTATGGAGCTGCCTGAAGTGCACATGTGAAGTAGACCCGCTCCCTCGGTTATAATCAAGGGAGCAAGGGTCTGTCCATACAAATTTCCTTCGTCCACTTCACGAAGTGGAACGCACTTCAAAATAGCGGCAGGGATTCCCCCGAGGGGAAGTGTTTAGGGAAGTTCGTGAGTGCGTGTCTAAAACTGGAGTGGAACGCATCCCTAGGCTGCGTTCCAGTTCGTTTTTTAAATGCCCTTCCCTCGCTAACTTCCCTCAGTCTTGTTGACTTGGATGTACATCATTGCTTACGTTGCACGAGTGCCCACTTCTGGCGGAACCTTTGCAATGGGCTGAACTGGAACATCCTAAGCCCTTGATCACCTGGAATCCACAATGGAGCTGATTAGTTATTTATTTTTTCCCCTTACAAAATTGTTTAATACAGCATTCTATATGTATATATGTGTGTTTTAAATGTTTTTTTTTTTTTTTTTATATCATAGAGTTGTTTGTGGTGGGGTAAATTAAACGTGATATGCGGTGACGTCATAATCGTGTTGCATTGTGGGTTATGGAGCTGCCTGAAGTGTACATATGAAGTAGACTCGCTCCCTCGGTTAAAATCGAGGGAGCGATGGTCTGTCCATATAAACTTCCCTCGTCCACTTCACGAAGTGGAACGCACTTCAAAATGGCAGCAGGGATTCCCCCGAGGGGAAGTTTACATTTACATTTATGCATTTGGCAGACGCTTTTATCCAAAGCAACTTACATTGCATTATACTAAACATTTGTATCTGAGTATGTGCAATCCCTGGGATCGAACCCATGACCTTGGCATTGCTAGTGCCATGCTCTAACCACTGAGCTACAGGAAAGCCTGTAAGGAAGTGTTTAGGGAAGTTTGCGAGTGCGTGTCTAAAACCGGAGTGGAACGCAGCCCTAGTGTCAGAAGAAGTGATTAACGCAACAAGTCTGGAGAACCATTAAACTTGTCAAAAGGGGGTGGAGCCACTGCAATTTCCTGTTCTAGAAAAAGGCACAATAGGAGCACTACAGACATTCTGTGGTTTTCAAGGTTTAATGATAATGGGATTAATGGATTTCGTCAGTGTTGGATCGTTGCTGCTTTTTGCAGTTGGCTTGTGTTTAGCACAGTGGTCAGGATTTCAACAAGGCCAGGATCCATTAAGATTCCAACAACAACAGTCACCAGTTTTGGCTCCTCAACAAGCTGACCGAGCTTCACAGTTATCAGCTTCTCTGGGGCAGCTGAGACCTGTGATGAGCCCTGCTGGGGTAAATCCACAGAAGCTTCAAGAACCTGGAAGTAGTCAGTCTAAACAGCTAATGGAGGCTCCTTTGGCACCTTTGACCTGGCATTTTCCTGTAGTTCCAGAAGAACCCCAACAGCCAGATGTGCCTTTTGTGTTGCCTGTACCTACCCCTGCTCAGAGTATTTCAGTACAATGTGGGGAGCGCTCTGTGCATGTGGAGGTTAAGAAGGATTTCTTTGGGACTGGTCAGCTGGTAAATCCTTCATTCCTCACTTTAGGAGGTTGTGCAGCTGTTGGAGAGGATCCAGGAGCTCAAGTCCTTATCTTTGAGTATGAGCTCCAGGCATGTGGCAGCTCTCTGATGGTAAGTGGCTGCTTATAGGTCTTGTTAACTATTGTAATTGAGGGTAAAAAAGCTGGGTTACTGCATAAACTAGTTCTTAATGTTCTGATTCAAGATGACTGGTAATGAGCTGGTGTATAAATACACCCTCCTGTACACTCCTGAGGCTTTAGTAGGAACTCCCATTGTAAGATCTGATGCAGCAGCTGTTCAAATTGAGTGCCACTATTCAAGGTAAATATAAATAGTATAAATAAATGAAATCCTACTAAAAAGCAGCTTCAATACAGGTTACTGAACCTTGTTTTATTCCTCCTGTTTAGGTTGCACAATGTTAGCAGTAATGTTTTGAGGCCCAGTTGGGTTCCCTTTTTTGCTACAAAAGTTGCAGAGGAAGTTTTAATGTTCTCCCTAAAGCTCATGACTGGTTGTTTTTTTTTTTTAATTTTTATATATAAATGCACTTTGTAAAACTGGCTCTGAAATGTCACTGACCTTTGTCTTCTCTCTGGCTCCCTTGCAGATGACTGGATGTTTGAGAGGCCATCCAAGCAGTACTACTTAGGGCAATTCCTGAATCTTGAAGCTTCTGTGAGGCAGTACAGCCATGTTCCTCTGCGAATCTTTGTAGATGGTTGTGTGGCTACTGCAGTCCCTGATGTGACTGCTGCTCCAAGATATTCCTTTATTGAGAACCATGGGTTAGTAAGGATTAGCTCATTGAACTCCCATGTGTGACCAGAGCCTAAGTGTTTCTTTTGCCTCAGGTGCCTGGTTGATGCAAAGCTTACAGGATCTACTTCTAGTTTTGTGCGCCGAGTTCAGAATGACAAACTACACTTTCGCTTGGAGTCTTTCAGATTCCACCAAGCAAATAGTGGTTTGGTATGTAATGGTGCTGTCTCTGTAAACTGAATATTTGTCCCATGTATTTGAGTTTAAAAACCTTTTTGTAGGTATACATCACATGTTCTTTGAGGGCAGTTATGGCTTCAACCCCCATAAGTCCAGAGAACAAGGCTTGCTCTTTTGCCAATGGGTATGTCCAAATAGAATAAGTGCCCAGCAGATAAGATGTAATCAGAAAGCGTAACCATTTCTTTGCCCTTTTTATAGGTGGCTTTCTGCAGATGACCATGACCAGATGTGCATGTGCTGTGACTCAACATGTGGCTTCAGCCGGAAAGGGCGTGCACTGTCTGATTCAGGTGAAGATTTGTAC
>RJVU01008328.1:896717-922239 GCA_003731715.1 Anabarilius grahami | reverse complement strand
TATGACTTCTCCGATCATTTAGTGCACTTAAACCTTGCTCCTTTCTTACAATTGACCGCAAGCTGGTATTCAGATCTGATGAATGGCAACTTGTGGATTGAACCAAGATTGTATTTCACAATATGCAAGAAAAGATCTGTCGCCACTTCCATTACATCAAAATTTTATTATCTTTGTCTGACTGTATAAAATCCCTGTTGAACCAAGTTCAGTTCAAAGACTGTTCTGTCGCTGCAATGAGACAGATCATAGTTTGTTTTGATGTGTGTGCGTTCTTGACAACAAACCACACAAAACTGTATCAAACCCAAACTGCTGTATTATTGGAATAAATCAATGCTTGAGAACAGAAGCTGTCTTGAACTTTTGCCTATAAACCTTCTGATCGAGGTTGAGAATTAGACATTGGCAAGCCAGTGCATCCACGCACATACATCTTTAACAAAGTGGTCCTTCAAGCCGGATTCAACATCTCATCCTCATGGCAGCATCACGGGATTACACTGAAGAACAACAGAGTCTCTGTCCTAGAAGGATCCGACAAATTCCTAGACATCTGGAGGACTTTGTACTTCCCAACCACAGCAGCTCGTTCCACCCTCTTTGCAAGAGGATTTACAGCATATGCATATTAGTGAGACTGTCTCTGCTACCGATGTGGACTATAGAACTTTTACTCCTGATAGACATTGGACTGAGCAGTATGCTGAGACTACAAGGTTACGTAGAGTGGAGGAGTGTGTTTGGATTGTTCAAGAGAAAATCAGGGAACTACACAGCACATTACAAATGTCACTCGAGCAAGGCAAAGGTTCACCACGCATGCATCAGGACTACTGTCATGCCACAGGTGCTGGACATCAAAAGTCAGTCCCTCACTTAGGCAGTCAACAGCAGTCCATCCAGCAACGTAGTGCCAGCTCGCCTCTTCTATGCAGACACAAGAGCAGGTTTACAAAGCCCTGATAACATTGAAGTATTAAAGTACTCTTCTCAAATGATACCTGCACACTTGTCAACCACAGCATTACCTCAGCTACAGAGTCAGCCTCCAGTCCAGCTGCCACTAGGGTTATAACCGCAAGCTCAACAGCCCTTGTCTCATCCAGCATCTGTCCCTGTTACTGAACGTCATGTAGCACGACATGAGCCGAGCCCAGAGTCTGCTCCAGTAGGTATGATACATCAGCCATACGTTTATCAACAGACTGGTGATCGTCAGCAGACATATCAGCCACAAGTCCCATCCTTTGCACAACAATGTGTACATCCAATGACATCATCTACGTCTACGGTGTACCGAACTGTACCTAGCAAACCGCCAGTTTATGCACCTTCGCTGACACCTGTGCAGAGCAACACTGTGAAACCCAATTACGTACAGCCACAGTTCACACAGTCCTTTCCAGCATTTGCTCCAGCACAGCCTCTGATGTCTCAGTACTCAGAACCTCCCCCGCTGCAGTCTGTAAGTTATTCAGATCCATACACACAGGGCCATAGACCTACCAGACTCCTAGATGCAATATCTCAGCCACAGTCATATTCTGCACCATTCCCTTCCACTGTACCGCAAGTTCAAGTTCTAAGCATTTCGGAGATGGCTATCGCTTCCTCTTATGGAATATCTAAGCCTAAGCTCATTCATTTCACCACTGGGAAGGAGGGTGATTTTGCTCTGTTAAAAAAGGGGCTTGATGGCATCCTGGGCCCACATCTCCATTAACGGAAGACTATAAATTCCTAGTGTTACTTGATCATCTCAAATTACCAGCTGCCTTTTTTAAATAGCTAAGAGATACATGTATGACCCCATGCCTTATACAAGAGCCATGCAAGCTTTGCAGCAGCGCTATGGACAGCCCCGACAACTTGTACAGGAAGAAATCGGCAACATTCTCCGCACACCTCCACTGAAACCAGGGGATGCTCAAGGTTTTGAGGACTTTGCATTATCAGTTAGTACTCTTGTTGGCCTCCTTATTACATTGGAGGGGTCTTCCAAGACGGAGCTTATATGTGTTTCCCATGTCGACAGATTGCTCACTAAGCTTCCATCCTCTCATAGAGATAGCTTTGTTGAATACTGTATGACCAAGGGCATTATTCAGAATGGGACTGATAGAACCTACACTCTTCCTGAGTTTGAAGAGTGGCTCAAGAGAAAATCACAAGCGCTTCAGATATCAAGGAGAGCAGCTGATCTGTACAGTTCAGATAGACCTCGCTCTGAGAATAGAGAAAAGAAAACCCTGAAGCCACCAAAGATACAGTCCACAATCTACTATGGCAAAGATCATGCGACAGAAAAGCCCTCCGCCTCATCTACCTCGTCTTTCCAGACAAAGAAAGAGCATACAAAAGCCAAGAAACGGGAAAGCTTTAAGCCGTACTGCCCCTTCTGCAACTGCCAACAGCATTACTTCAACTCTTGTCCTGAATTTGGTAAACTAAAATTTGCACAAATAACAGCATGGATAAAGGACAACAACAGCTGCAGGAGATGTGGTAGAGGTTATGAGCTTGCAAACTGCACCCTGAAAAATCCATGTTCCAATTGTGGTGAACAACACTTGTAAATTCTTCATGAAACCGCATTCAACATCAACAAGAGCATCCTTACTGTGAATACAGTGCCCCGCACAGTTTACCTCGATCAAGTAACTCACTCTGGTAGAGTCATGTTGAAAATTGTTCAGGTCAGACTCCATAGCAAAGGGAGAACATTGGACACATTTGCCATTCTAGATGATGGGTCTGAAAGGACCATAATTCTCCCCACAGCAGTGCATTACCTTGATCTGGAGAAGACAGATGTATCACTTGCCCTCAGGACAATTAGACAAGAGGTAGTAAAGGTCCAGGGTGCATCAGTCTCATTTGAAGTGTCTGCCTCTGTGAATCCGAGCATTCGTCACAAGATACACACTGCCTTTACCGCACAAGAGCTGAACATTGCCAAGCAATCCTGCCCTGTGGACATTTTAAAGCACAAGTTTGCACATCTGAGAGACGTTCCCATTATTCCTTTCAAAGAGGTACAGCCCATGCTCCTTATCGGTTCTGATTACCCACATCTCATCACACCGATAGCTCCAGTACTTATGGGCCCATTGGGTAGTCCTGTTGCAGTTAGTACAAGTATAGGTGGGCCATCCAGGGTCCAACTACATTCCTTGACCAGCCATTGGAGACTACTTGTCTGAACATCTCACTGTTCCACTCTGCCACACAAGATCTGTCTCATCATGTTGAAAAGTTATGGCAAGTAGACATACTTCAGAGCTTGCAGAAGTCTACAAGAAAGAAATACACAAATTGGAGCAGGCAGGGTATGCAACAAAACTCACTCCTGAAGAGGCTAAGGGTACAGATGAGTCATGGTTTATTCCCCACCACCTTGTGCATCACAACAACAAAGCCAGGGTTGTGTTCAGCTGTTCTTATCAGTTCCACCAAGCTTCACTGAATGATCAGTTACTCCCAGGACCTACATTGGGTCCATCATTGCTGGGAGGTCTTTTCAGATTCAGACAATATCCTGTGGCCATCAGTTCGTTCAATGTTTCACCAAGTGCGCCTCCTTCCGGAAGATCAGCCTTTGTTGCGCTTCTTGTGGAGAGATCTTGAAAAGGAGAGAAATCCTGACATCTATGAGTGGCATGTTCTTCCATTTGGGACCAGATGCAGTCCATTCTGTGCCATCTACGCCCTCCAGCGTCATGTCATGGACCACCGCGAAGGCAATGAAGATGTAGTAGACTCAGTATTGAAATCCTTCTATGTGGATAACTGTTTGCAGTCTCTTCCCACAACCAATGAGACCAAACAGCTCATAGACAAGATGAGAGCTTTACTATCAGCTGGGGGATTTGAAATAAGACAATGGGCCAGTAACTACCCATAGGTAATTGCTCATCTACCAACTGAAGCAAGGTCGGAAAGCTGTGAGCTATGGCTGACTGTAAACAAGACAGACCCACAAGAGTCTACACTCGGGCTCTTTTGGCACTGCACCTCCGACAAGCTTGGCTATCGAAATCGCCCACTATCCACAGAGGAGCCCACCATGCGCAATATTTATAGAGTGCTAGCCTCTCAATATGAACCTCTTGGTTATATTTTGCCTTATACCACCCGGGCTAAAATCTTTGTTCAAGCTCTGTGGATAAACGAAAGAGGTTGGGATGACTGCATTGAAAAGGAGATGCTCGACAAATGGCAAGAGTGGGCCAATGAACTGCAGTATCTTCCCATGGTAGGCATGCAAAGGTGCTATTTCCCAGCCTGTCCAGAACCTGACAATGACAAGATCGAGTTGCACGTATTCTGTGATGCTTCTGAGAGGGCTTATGGTTCAGTGGCATATCTGCATCTCCAAGACAAGGAGAGAAGGATTCATACCTCATTTGTTATGGCCAGATCCCGTGTTGCACCCAAAAAGCAACTATCAATGCCCCGACTGGAACTGTGTGGTGCCCTTACTGGAGCACAACTGGCTAAACTCCTCTTAACTGAAATTACTCTACCAATCCATAACACTATTCTCTGGACAGACTCCACCACAGTTCTCACTTGGATCAAATCTGAATCCTGTCACTACAAGGTGTTTATTGGCACACAGATTGCCGAAATACAGAAGTTGACCAGTGCAAAGAACTGGAGATATGTGGAATCAGATCTAAACCCTGCTGATGATATTACAAGAGGGAAATCTCTCTATGAACTCTCTCAGGTATGTCAGTGGAATCAGGGCCCTTACTTCCTCCAGCAGTCACCAGAAAACTGGCCCACACCACCTACCTTATCCTCCACTGATGAGAATGAGCTAAGAAAGTCATTTTTCTGTGCTCATGTTGCTGTTCTTCACTCCTCCCTACCAGATCCAGAGCAGTAGGTTAAGTACTTTGTCACCTGATATGATCAAACCTTAGGAGTAATTTGGGTAGGAAGTCACCTTCGCAAAGCTGAGAAACTTGATGTTGATACCTTGCATCCTATTGTATTAGCACATGATCACCCCCTCACTAAACTCATAATACAAGACTACGACAACAGACTTCTTCATCCCGGTCCTGAGTGTGTCTTCGCAGAGTTGCGAAGAACTTACTAGATTATCCAAGGCAGACAAGCCATAAAAATATCAACACCAGTGCAGAGAATGCAGGAAATGGCGCAGTAATCCAGTCAACCCTAAAATGGCTGATCTCCCTGCTGCTCGTCTTCGCTTATACCAGCCTCCTTTCTGGTCAGCTGGAGTCGATGATTTCGGACCATTTACAATAAAGATAGGCAGAAGACATGAAAAACGATGGAGAATCGTTTTCAAGTGTCTCACCACAAGGTGTGTCCACTTAGACCTCCTGCATAATATGGAAACTGACTCCTTTCTCATGGCTTTATGTTCGCTTCATTGCACAACGAGGCAAACCATTTGAGTTAATATCCAACCAGGGTACAAATTTCAGAGGTGGGAATCGAGAACTCCAAGAAACCTCTGCACTTGACCGAGAAATCAAAGAAAAACTGAGTGAAAAGAGTATTTCCTTTCAGTTTAATCCTCCACATGCACCTCATTTCGGTGGAGCCAAGGAGCGTGAAATACGCTCTATTAAATCCTGTCTTCAAGTAGTACTTAAGGATCAAGTTGTGTCTGAGGAAGTACTGTCTACTGTTCTGGTAGAAGTGGAGGGAATACTAAATTCTAAACCACTTGGGTATGTATCATCAGAAATATTTGACATTTACTCCAAATCTCTTGCTGATGGGGCGGCGGGATGCCTCTCTCCCTCAAGTGGTTTATGGCACAAGAGAATTGCTCGGAAATAGAAAATGGCGACATAGCCAAGTCATAGCTGACCAGTTGTGGAAACAGTTCATTCAGAACTACTTGCCAAGTCTACAACCCCATGCTAAATGGCAAAAATCTACACCAAATCTATCAGTGGGACAAGTAGTCATGGTTGTGGACTCTCAACTGCCACGAGCCCTCTGGCCAGTAGGCAGAATAAATCAAGTTGTTCCCAGCAGTGATGGAACAATTAGAATAGCGGATGTAACTATTGGAAACTGTGTCTACTGTCACCCTGTTTCTAAACTAATTGTTTTACCAGAGATGCCCACTGAGACAAATGGTACCTAACTTCAGAGAACAGGGATCTTTATTTAATTTCTAATTTTCTGTACAAAATACAGGGCAGCTGTATAAAATCGCTGTTGAACTCTTATTTTGAATTAGTTACATTAGTAACGTGTGCGGAGTCAGGGGACATGCACAAACAAGTTCAGTTCAAAGGGTGCTTCTCAATTCTTATTTGTGCATCCTCGTTTCCTTTCCTCGCTGCCTTTCCTCAGGACAGAGGAATTAAACAAGTGAAATGATATATCCTCGCTCCTTTTAGCGTCACTTAAAAGCGTCATCAGCTGCGCTCGAGGGATCTGCCCATATGTTGTTAAAGTTTGGTTATTAAAAAAAATATAATATTAATAAAGCAAGATGCCCCGTTGAAATTTATGAGATATAAAGTTTATTTAACTGTAAAAGTAAAGCAAAATATAGTGACAGATATGAAGGGGGAGGAGAATGTATATGTGCGTCAGGTTTCTCGACGAGAAAGACTTCCGCAAAGGATGCACTGGTGTATCCTCGCTCACGACTCCTCAGGAAGCTTCCTCACTCCTCGTTTCTCGCCTCCTCACGGTGCAATTAGAGAATTGAGATGTGCTTCAAGATGGCTGAGCTTGATCGGTTTCCGGGTCAAAGGATGGAGGATGGAGGAGCGAGGAAACGAGGAGGGATATTGAGAAGCACCCAAAGACTGTTCTGCTGCTGCAACGAGACAGATCATAGTTTGTTTTGATGTGTGTGCGTTCTTGACAACAAACCACACAAAACTGTATCAAACCCAAACTGCTGGATTATTGGAATAAATCAATGCTTGAGAACAGAAGCTGTCTTGAACTTTTGCCTATAAACCTTCTGATTGAGGTTGAGGATTAGATGTTGGCAAGCCAGTGCATCCACGCACATACATCTTTAACACTGACCATACAGCAAGAATGAAGTATTTTTCTTTTTTCAGCATTCAAGGTTTTTCTTCTTTTTCTTTTTTCTTTTTTTTTAATTAAAAGTAATGAAACACTATTGCCCTATCCAAATACCCACACTTGCAGTCTTGGCCACTTAAGAGCGCATGCATGCAACAGGAAGTAAGTGTGCCAGACTGTCCCATGTCTTAAAAATGCCTAAGTGCAGTGCCCTTTATGCACACTAAACCCAAACTATCTTGAATACCGCTTCTGAACGGTATTCAAGGCTAAGCGTATCCCATCATGCATTATGTTTGGGAAGGAAAAAATTCGACTGTAAGTTAAATTAATTATATATTACATATAATTTGGTAGTAAAACATAAAGTGAAGTGAAGTGAAGTGACATGTGGCCAAGTATGGTGACCCATACTCGGAATTTGTGTTCTGCATTTAACCCATCCAAGTGCGCACACACACAGCAGTGAACACACACACACCGTGAACACACACCCGGAGCAGTGGGCAGCCATTGCTGCGGCGCCCGGGGAGCAGTTGGGGGTACGGTGCCTTGCTCAAGGGTAAACAGCAAGCGTTTACAGTGTTGCAACTTTAACTTTTGCTGTAACTATCGTTTGCAACTGCTTTTTATCACTTAAAGAAGCAATTTTAAAATTGTGTCTTCTGTTAGTTACATAGCGACCTCTGAACAGACATTTAGAAGTGTATTTTAAAATGCAAAGAATTATTAAAATAATAACAAAAAAAAAGCTCTGTAAACGCTTGCTGTTTTTCCAAGACTATAAGTGTGTTCCATCGGGTAATCAAAAGTTCTACACACACTTGCAGTCTTCATGCCCACTACACACTACACTACAGCCAAATACAGGAAATACATCATGTTAGTAGACAAGTGGTCAAGTGCAAAGACTGCAAGTGTGGGTATCTGGACAGGGCATTTCTCTCATGCACACCTCCACGTTTAGTTCTTAGCATTTGTGTTTGTATTTTGGAAACAAAATATATAAAAATCCCCCTCCACACCGCAAGATGATCAGCACTTTGAATATCCCCCAGAAATAGTAGACCATCCTGGAATATGGGATGCTCATTTCAACATACAATAATATGGATTTGGGACACAAATTAAGGCAATGTGCAGTGCAAATTGTGTACATTTGTAATGTAAATTACTGGTTACCAAGAGCATAAACATTCAAGAGGTATTTAGAAACCAAACACGTATTTTGCATATCACTGGAACACTGCAGTTCTCTGTGATATTAGTCAAAGTCTGAATTAAAGACATTGTTTGTTTACTTTTGTAAAATAAAGATTTTTGTACTGTGCTGGGTCACTGCTTGATAGGATAGGTTGTATACCTGGATAGGTTGTACTCATTGGGGGTGTACAATGCTTTTAATGAAACAAGTCTGGTAAATCATTAAGTTTGTCAAAAGAGGTGGAGTCTCTTTAATTTCCTGCTCTTGAAAAAGGCACATCAGAAAACCAACAAGTATTCTGGAGGATTCAAAGTTTTTCAGCAATGGAGCTGGTGGTTTTCAGTTGTGTTGGATTGTTGCTGCTTACAGCAATTGATTTGTGTTTGGCACAGTGGTCAGGTTTTCAACGAGGCCAGGATCCAGTAAGATTCCAGCAACAACAGCCACCAGTTTTAGCTCCTCAGCAAGCTGTCCAAGATCCACAGGTATCAGCATCTTTTAGGCCTCCAAGACCTGCAATGAGCTCTATTGGGGCTGATCCATGGAAGCTTCTTCAAGAGCCTGGGAATACTCAGTCCAAACAACTAATGGAGGGTCCCACCGTGCCTCTGACATGGCGTTTTCCAGTAATGCCAGAAGAATCCCAACAGCCAGATGTGCCTTTTTTGCTGCGTGTACCTATAGCTACTGAGAGTGTTGCAGCACAATGTGGAGAGAACTTTGTGCATGTGGAGGTTAGGAAAGACTTCTTTGGTACTGGTCAGCTGGTGAATCCTTCATTCCTCACTTTAGGAGGCTGTACAGCTGTAGGTGAAGATCCAGAAGCTCAAGTCTTTATCTTTGAGTATGAGCTTGAGAAATGTGGCAGCTCTATCAGGGTAAGTGCCTGCTAATGGGTCAACTGTAGAAACCATGTAAAAGCCAGGTCTGTCCAATAACCTGTCAATTGTGCTGCTTTCAGATGACGACTGATGAACTTGTGTACAGCTTTACCCTACTCTACACTCCTGAGGCTTTAGTGGGAACTCCTATTGTAAGGGCTGATGCAGCAGCTGTTGGAATTGAGTGTCATTATTCAAGGTAAAAAAACTAAATATGAATCTTGTCAAAGCAATTTTGCCAAACGTTTTATATTTTTATTTTTTTTACTTCCACTAGGTTGCAAAATGTAAGCAGCAATGTGCTGATGCCCAGCTGGGTTCCTTTTGCTGCTACAAAATTTGGAGAGGAAGTTCTGGTGTTTTCCTTGACACTTATGACTGGTAATATGTAATGTTAGAGTTTCAGAAGTGGCTGGGGAATGTTACCAACATTTATTTCATTTCAGAGGACTGGATGTTTGAGAGGCCATCCAATCAGTACTTCCTAGGGCAGTTCCTGAACCTTGAAGCTTCTGTAAAGCAGTACAACCATGTTCCTCTGCGTATCTTTGTGGAACACTGTGTGGCTACTGCAGTCCCTGATGTGAACTCCTCTCCGAGATATTCCTTTATTGAGAACCATGGGTTAGTAGGGAATCTCTCTCCTTAACTCCCATTTGCAAACAATCGTGCCTAAAGTTTTTAAACTCACCACACCCCCTTTCTTCAGGTGCCTGGTTGATCCCAAGCTTACAGGCTCCACTTCCAGTTTCATGCGCAGGACTCAGAATGACAGGCTCCAGTTTCAGTTGGAGGCTTTCAGGTTCCAGCAAGCTGATAGTGGTTTGGTATGTGTTTTGGGCTATTCTGTGGGTGACTTCTTCTTATTGGTCATGTGACTGTCCTCTTCTGTAGGTGTACATCACCTGTGCTCTAAAGGCTGTCATGGCCTCAACCACCATAAGTCCAGAGAACAAGGCTTGCTCCTTCAATAATGGGTATGTTACCGACCATTTGAGGCCTCTAATGATTGAGGTCTTAATGGGTAACCAGTCTTTCCTGTCTATAGATGGACCTCTGTAGATGACCATGACCAGGTGTGCATGTGTTGTGAGTCCACATGTGGTTTCGGCAGAAAAGGACAAGCAGCATCTGATTCAGGTAATATAAGAAGTCTTAGTATTGCTTTTTATGAAAGGACTTTGAATTTCTTATCTGGTCTTTGTTTTCAGGCTTGGTATCAGAAGGGAAGGCAACCATTGGCCCCATTGTGATTAACTGATGCTGATGTATTGTGACTGGCAAGAAGTGCAAATAAAAGTCTTTATATATAAGTGACCTAGCTTTTTGTCTTACGACTTCAAGGCATTTTGGGCTACTAGTTAATTGCTTTACTGTAGTTACAATCTTTCACAACTTTTCAGTGTGCCAAGTGTTGCAAAGTAAAATTTCTTTATCCAGTTCACAAACCCATTTAACTTTTTGTACAATTTTAGATATTTGTACACATTCAATTTATGCAAGAACTTGTTTAGATTTGCAAGCAATTAGAAGCTTTAAAACTTGTAATGAGAGCAGAGAAATTATTGCATTTACTTTTTCTAAATATAGAAGCTACTTCAGGCCAGGGTGAGTTGGAAATGTACTGTCCAAGCACCACCGTAAGAATAGCAATGCACTGAGTTTTACACGTTATTACACTACAGAGACCTGGACATGACATGCAGGAAAAATGGTAAGCTAAATCGTGCGCACATTTTAGTAAATTGAGGAAATTAGTAAATTTTTTTTTTTTTTTTTTTTNGGCTGTCAATTGTGAGTCTTAGAATCATGTCCTGTGCCATTGGTTCTCTGATAGTATAACTTTTATTTAAACTCTGACTGCATTATCAAAGATTTACTTCAAGATGGTGCGCTCATTACCATGAATGGGAGAATGTGCGATCTGGTGGAATAAGTCCTGCCTTCTAAATAAAAGGGCCCAAGTAATTAGGTCAATCACATGGTAAAGCAATCACTCCACTACACTTGAGCATGAAGCAATTATGGGATGGTCATATCAGATTTTGTTGCTGACTTAATGTTATTTGAATGTGTTATGAGCTGCCAAAAGAGGACTTTTCTTTGAAAGGACCTTTTGTCTATAGTTTAGAAAGCATGAAAGGAAGGTATCCTTTATAATCTCTAAAAAGCTGTCAGTTCATCACAATCTCCAGTTCCATTGTAATTGAAGCTGTCTACACTGTATAATGACTTATTTACATGTTACACTCGAGCATTTGCAAAATTTGTTTTGCCAATATATTACAGCTTAAACTAAGGGTTCTCTTGCTTTTGAGGATTCTTGGCACCCTCGTAGAAACAGACCTGTACTATTCCACATACAGTACGTGTGTATATATGAACATGTCTTAAAATCAGATGGCTGGTAAAACCTCTCAGCATGTGTAATGAGAGCTCCCACCTTACCACTGATTGCCAAAAAAAAAGTGACCGCAGCAACATTCGATAGCAATACCAGTTTGCCTTCAATAAGTTGCACTGAGGCTAATTATTATGTGAGACAACTGTGCCATGCGTATTTTTGTAAATACATTCAAGCCCAACTTCAGTGGAAGTTTTCATGCATAATTTCCAGAACGTGTAATTCAGTATGCATCTTTACTGCTAACACAATATTGTAACACAATATTGTAACGCATTAAGGCCTGTTCACACCGGGATGAATATCACGCATGATTTTCGGCGACGTTTAACGCCTCATGACTAAACAACGGGCACCAATGTGAGTGTGCACCAACGCAAAAAACGCCTCGGTTTAGTTTTTTTGGTTTGACGCGCCGCGTTAAAAACTGGCCGTCTAATGAGAGTGGTGCTTTTGTTCACGTGTATGGAGCTGCTGAAGTTACAGTAAAACATGACTTGGTGGCGCTCAAGCACAAAACGGTCTTGCCGAGCACACAAGACGACGAAGAGAAAGTAGACAAGGAAGACCCATACAAACTATCCCTGCGTCTCAAACAGCTCCCTAGCTTCCTATGTTGTGTATCAGTGTACCGTGTAAATGAATGTGGCCGACTCTTTGATCAGTGCCCTGACTAGTGAACTAGGGAGCTGATTGAGACGCACTATGGGTGCTCTGCCACTTCTTGGCCACACATTTTTACTTTGTTTGATTGTTTTTTTTTCTTTTAAATTCAAGAAATATAGTTAAGAATGTCTATTTCATAAATATATTTATTTGCACTACCGTTTCTGACTACCATCTCTCATAGGCTGTCATATATATGCCATTTAATATCTGCATTTGTATCTTCTTTAACTTTATTAATATCATAAATGTTTATTTGCACTAGCGTTTCTGACTACTATCTCTCATATGTAATATATATGCCATTTAATGTCTGCATTTTTATCTTCAACTTTATTAATATCATAAATATGTTTATTTGCACTACCGTTAAGCACAAGCGCCACATACTGGCAGGGAGTGAAGTCGCACGTTCACTCTGCGCATTGCCAGTGAAAATCGCTTGGGTATGAACACAAAAAACGTCTCGAAAAACGCTGACGATAAACGCGTGCGATATTTGTCCCGGTGTGTACAGGCCTTCACTTTTAAAAGTAACTTTCCCCAACGCTATAAATATAGGACCCTTGGCCATTTACACATGTTAGTGCTGCTTTTTAGTCACCACTCCTTTTTTTTTTTTTTAAAAGAGACATTCATCTTTCAATACAGGATGATCCTTTAGTATG
This sequence comes from Anabarilius grahami, assembly GCA_003731715.1. Lineage (NCBI taxonomy): Eukaryota > Metazoa > Chordata > Actinopteri > Cypriniformes > Xenocyprididae > Anabarilius > Anabarilius grahami. The sequence continues at coordinate 909,369 of RJVU01008328.1, read as the reverse complement.
GATGGGTGGCAAGGCAACTCTACAGTATCATGAGAAACAGCTACATTATTACTCAAACATCCTACTATTATCTGTGTGTGTGCCCTATTAAAATGTTGGCCTGCTTCTCATAGACCAATCAAACTTTGTCTTACATTTGTTGGCCACCTTCACTTGGGAAAATCTAATTCCAGATCATGCCTTTTGATAACACCATCACAATTAAATACCACCACCATTAAACACTGAACTAGAATAGAAATGTGAAAGATAAGAGTGTGTTCATGGCTCTAATTTTCTTACCACTGGAATTAGAACGTCATGGTGCTTCTGAAATATCAGATATTGTGTGTAGGTGACGGTGGGCAGTGGCTTATAAGCTTCTGGGAAATCAGGATAGGATCAGATTAAAAGACTAAAAGCCTACAACCTGATCTTATGAGAAAATATTAATATTTTGCAAGATGGAGATTTCATATGAATTTGTATGATTTGATTAATATAAAAACATGATTTTAGAAAAACGTAAGCATAAATGCACCAGGGAGATTGTCACACTGACTGACAAAGCCATTGTGCCTATATACAGGTCCTTCTCAAAAAATTAGCATATTGTGATAAAGTTCATTATTTTCCATAATGTAATGATAAAAATTAAACTTTCATATATTTTAGATTCATTGCACACCAACTGAAATATTTCAGGTCTTTTATTGTTTTAATACTGATGATTTTGGCATACAGCTCATGAAAACCCAAAATTCCTATCTCAAAAAATTAGCATATTTCATCCGACCAATAAAAGAAAAGTGTTTTTAATACAAAAAAAGTCAACCTTCAAATAATTATGTTCAGTTATGCACTCAATACTTGGTCGGGAATCCTTTTGCAGAAATGACTGCTTCAATGCGGCGTGGCATGGAGGCAATCAGCCTGTGGCACTGCTGAGGTGTTATGGAGGCCCAGGATGCTTCGATAGCGGCCTTAAGCTCATCCAGAGTGTTGGGTCTTGCGTCTCTCAACTTTCTCTTCACAATATCCCACAGATTCTCTATGGGGTTCAGGTCAGGAGAGTTGGCAGGCCAATTGAGCACAGTAATACCATGGTCAGTAAACCATTTACCAGTGGTTTTGGCACTGTGAGCAGGTGCCAGGTCGTGCTGAAAAACGAAATCTTCATCTCCATAAAGCTTTTCAGCAGATGGAAGCATGAAGTGCTCCAAAATCTCCTGATAGCTAGCTGCATTGACCCTGCCCTTGATAAAACACAGTGGACCAACACCAGCAGCTGACATGGCACCCCAGACCATCACTGACTGTGGGAACTTGACACTGGACTTCAGGCATTTTGGCATTTCCTTCTCCCCAGTCTTCCTCCAGACTCTGGCACCTTGATTTCCGAATGACTTTGGACCACTGAGCAACAGTCCAGTGCTGCTTCTCTGTAGCCCAGGTCAGGCGCTTCTGCCGCTGTTTCTGGTTCAAAAGTGGCTTGACCTGGGGAATGCGGCACCTGTAGCCCATTTCCTGCACACGCCTGTGCACGGTGGCTCTGGATGTTTCTACTCCAGACTCAGTCCACTGCTTCCGCAGGTCCCCCAAGGTCTGGAATCGGTCCTTCTCCACAATCTTCCTCAGGGTCCGGTCACCTCTTCTCGTTGTGCAGCGTTTTTTGCCACACTTTTTCCTTCCCACAGACTTCCCACTGAGGTGCCTTGATACAGCACTCTGGGAACAGCCTATTCGTTCAGAAATTTCTTTCTGTGTCTTACCCTCTCGCTTGAGGGTGTCAATGATGGCCTTCTGGACAGCAGTCAGGTCGGCAGTCTTACCCATGATTGCGGTTTTGAGTAATGAACCAGGCTGGGAGTTTTTAAAAGCCTCAGGAATCTTTTGCAGGTGTTTAGAGTTAATTAGTTGATTCAGATGATTAGGTTAATAGCTCGTTTAGAGAACCTTTTCATGATATGCTAATTTTTTGAGATAGGAATTTTGGGTTTTCATGAGCTGTATGCCAAAATCATCAGTATTAAAACAATAAAAGACCTGAAATATTTCAGTTGGTGTGCAATGAATCTAAAATATATGAAAGTTTAATTTTTATCATTACATTATAGAAAATAATGAACTTTATCACAATATGCTAATTTTTTGAGAAGGACCTGTAAGTGCAGACTCAACACAAGTGGGCCTCGAGGGCACACAGCAGCTACAAAGAAGACACTCTTTTGAAAACTGATGTAGCATATGCACACCTATCAGGACAGTCAATAAAATCTGGAATCTTAAGAATGCTTTTAGCATGATGGACTGTGTTGTAAATCTCACATCGGCACCGGCCGGTCCAGAAAAAGACACTTTGACACATTTGTTACTCTGTCAGAAATTAAACATTTCCTAGCTCTTGGGACGTCAAAGGGCCCCTCATGTGGACTAAGTGCCAGATCACATTCCAACACACACACACAGACACACACAAAAACACACAAACATGCTTAGAGATTGTATGTACAGCTATTCTTAAAATATGACTGTGCCAAAATGTACCCGTCATGTATGTCAAGTGCATGTATGTTTCCTAGTGTTTAGACTTAGTTTAAATGGATTGTAGTTGTGCTAGTGTAATTTCTAATGATACTATTGTCTGTAAACCATAACTTCTTTTATATGCTTTTCTGATCTGTCGAGTTTGGTCTCGTTTTAAAGCTCTTGCTACCTCTCATTCACTGAGATATGTCACATAGCTGACAAATGCATTGTTCTATTTGTTTAATGGTACTGTGAAGAAAGTACTATCCGTTCTGATACCCATAAATTATGCAAATTAAGCCAGGAGACAAGACAAAGGAAAGTTTGCCCGCCAACTTTGCACCTATGTCATTGGCTATTCCACCTCAAGGAGGTGTGTCGGCTTGTCTGTCATAAAAGAGGAGCATCAGGATTTTCCTGTGTGTTCTCCCGATTGCCCTGAATCATTCCTCGCCCACTCACGCACGTCTCTCCCGGACGTCACGGCTGACACCGCGCTCATCTTTCAGGACCACCATCTCCGGCGAAACTAACTTTCACGTCCTCAGTTCAAAACCCTCCCGCGGAAACGGAAGAAGCCAATGAACTGCAGCCGCACTGAACCGAAACTCAGCAAGCAAACTGATGCAAGTACCATTTCTGAATATTAGATAACTGATTTCTGTGCTGGCTTTCAAGGACTGTAGTAAGTTTCGCTACCTCTCTTCTCTCTTTTCCTGTCTTTACTTCCACTCTTGCTTACATGTGTATATTCTGTATATGTAGACGCATAACCTCTCTATTAGTAGTTTTCATATATTAAACACATTATTCACGCTCGATTGTTTCTTTTGCTCATTCAACAAAAACCAGGTCACTTTAACGTTTCGATCCTATCCTTGCTTTACGTTTGGATGCTAGAATAGGAAGTCTTTCTCGTGACCAGAGAAAACCTTCCTTTTGATAATATTCTGTGAGGAGCTAACGGTTTGCTTGACAAACATAGTTTCTCTAGATAATTATTAAACCAGAACTAATCATTCGTTGTAATTAATTCACAATATATGTTTAATTTCCCCTTGGGTCGGTATATGCATCATAATAAATCATAAAGCTTTATGATTTATTATATTCATATATCTAACCCATAAATTGATTAATAACTGTACAATCGCTACACTGAAATGACAAATGTCAATCTACAGTTTCACGAGTTCACATGTACATATAATTCAATAGAATAAAAGTTATGCGTATTTGGCATGCTGTCCGGGAGGAGAGCTCCGAGCTCGGAATATTGGCCCGAACCCAGAGTACTCCCCCAAAAAGCAAAAAGAGCAAAGGACAGCCGACAGACTAAAGACCCCCAAAAGACGGCGAGAATTGGCGTGCTGGCGTGCTAAGAAGAAGCCTGGTCGCTTGACCAGGAACCCGTGTTGCCTCCAGCGGGAGCAGCTCACGGTGCCGGGTGGATGGGCCCTACTGGAAAACAAACAAGGAGATGCTGAATTTGGAACGATCAAGCGGGAAAGCTCTCGTAGCGTCTGATGGGAGACCAATGCTCTGGGAGACCAATGCTCACTGCATCGGACGGGTAAAGCCCTACCGCCTAATAAATCGGTAGCAGCAGGAGTTAAACCGTCCGACCGGGGGGGTCCGTGCTTCCTCAGACAGGATCATACATCGCCGGGCGGACAGGCCCAACCAGCGGATAGATGGGGAGCACGTGATTTGGAGCGCCCGATCGGGAGGGCTCTGGCTACATCTGTCGAATGGGTGAGCCCTACCGACCGAAAGACGAGGGGCGGCATAATTCAGGAACGACCGACCGAAGGGGCCCACTCAGCTTCCGACAGGAGCGGCTCCCGGCGACGGGGGAGTGGGTCCTATTGGTCGATGGCGGGGTGAAAGGAATTGTAACGGGCAGCATGGAGAGCTCTCACAGCATCCGATGGAAGACCAATGCTCGCGGCATCGGACGGGTAAGCCACGCAGGATGAGGAAAGATAAGCGCTGACTGAGAGGGTCTCATGGGAGACCAATGCTCTAGGGAGAGACCAATGCTCTAGGGAGAGACCAATGCTCTAGGAGGAGACCAATGCTCTAGAAGGAGACCAATGCTCTAGGAGGAGACCAAAGCTCTACGAGGAGACCAATGCTCTAGGGAGAAACCAATGCTCTAGGAGACCAATGCTCATGGCATCGGACAGGTAAGCCTTGCCAGACAAGGAAAGACACTGACCGGGAGGCTCTCGTAGTGTCCGGTGGGAGACCAATGCTCAGGGAGACCCATGCTTATGTCGGATGTGTAAGCCTTGCTGGACGGAGAAATAAAGACATGGATGCCCAATAAGGAGGGCAGTTGCTGCGTCCGCTGGGAGATCAATAGTCATTGGACGGGGAAGGAGAAAATGTAGATGCATGACTAGCAGGCTCTCACAGTATCCAGTGGGTAAAGATCGAGATTGATACTCGTGGCATTGAACGGGTAAGCCTCGCTGGACTGTTTTTGATGTTGAACTGGTTGGTCCTGATGTAGCTGCTCCGATGCGGAAAGAGTGACTAGAACATTTTTGCGCTTCTCATGAGAGCAGCTTATGGTGATACACAATTGGGCTCTACCAGGCGACAGAGGGAGTAAACAAAATTTGAAGCACCTGGGCGGGAGAACTCTCGCAGCATTCGATGGGAGATCAATACTCACAGCGCCGGACGGGTAAGCCTCGCTGGTAGTTAACTGTTGCACATGGGCACATTGAGCAGGGGAGATAGATCTGCTGTGGCAATGAAGGCAGGCTTAGACAGAGAACTGAGCTTTTGCGGGAGGAGAGAAGACATCACTGCTGCAGCAATGAAAGAATAAAGTGGATTCCTGCGGAAGTGAGTGGAAAGACACTGCTGCAGCAGTGAAGTAGAAATATTTTACTGTTTTAGTGGATTAGTGTTAATTGAGGCAGATATGGTGAGCCTGTAGGTTTGAGTGTGTGAGAACAAGCTGGAGCTTAAGAATTTAGCTGATAAGGTTTCTTTGAGTTTCTTTGGTGTGGAAGCGATAGAATCAAATTCAGCTCTTAAAAACCTCTGGCAACCAGCTGCCAAGAGTTTGAATCTGATGCTGGGAGAGCAGCTGTGGTTGCTGCACCCATGCAAAACAAAATACTGGAAAAATGATCTGGTGGGACGCCAAGATGGGGTGACAGCCTCCCATCTTCTTGCATGTGGATCAAAAAACACAAGGGAGAGGAGATGCGAGATGAAAGTGCGGACTTGGGGGATTAAACACATCGTGAAGTTTAAGTGGCTGAGCAAAGATAGCAACTAGTGTTTAGAACAGTTTAGATTGTCAAGGAAGTTGGACACAACCAGAAATATCTTATTGATTTTTCCTTGTGCAGTGAGGCTTGGAACCCGGGCTTTTGCTGGAGCGGGTGGGAAGACACTACTGCAGCAGTGAGGTACAATATTTTCAATACTTTTGTGGATTGATGGTGTTAATTGAGGTGTATGTGGTGAGCTTGTAGGATTGAGCAAGAGAACAAGCTGAAGCTGAAGAATTTGGCTTGTAAAGTTCATTGAGCTTCTTTAATATGCAATTGATTGGATTAGATAAGGTCCTTAAAGGATTAGTTCACTTTTAAATACACTTTTCCTGATAAATTTACTCACCCCCATGTCATCCAAGATGTTCATGTCTTTCTTTCGTCAGTCGAAAAGAAATTAAGGTTTTTGAGGAAAACATTCCAGGATTTTTCTCCATATAGTGCATTTCAATGGCTACCAACAGATTGAAGGTCCAAACTGCAGTTTCAGTGCAGCTTCAAGGGCTTTAAACGATACCAGATGAGTAATAAGGGTCTAATCTAGCGAATCGATCGGTCATTTTCCAAAAAAATACAACCATTTATGATTTATAAACAAAATATCGCCTTGAACGTACTTTCCGCTTCCGCATTCTTCATAACGCTTACGCTGAATGTCCTACACCTTCCCTATTCTACTTACGGAAAAAAATGAAACTGGCGCCACGCTCAATCCTACAAGTAGAATAGGTTTTGGACCTTCAATCTGTTGGTAGCCATTGAAATGCACTATAAGGAGAAAAATCCTGGAATGTTTTCCTCAAAAACCTTCATTTCTTTTCGACTGACGAAAGAAAGACATGAACATCTTGGATGACATGGTGGTGAGTAAATTTATCAGGAAAAGTGTATTTAAAAGTGAACTAATCCTTTAAAAGCTGCTAATGACCAGCGACCAGGGTGTTTGAATCTGGTGCTGGAAGAGGCCTTTTGGGGCAGCTGTGGTTCCTTGCCGCTGTCGCCTCTGGCTTGCTTAGTGTGGGACACTTCATATTCAACAATGTTTTTGATCTGCCTGCATAGACACCATTGTATGCAAACTGAGCTGGACGATGACATCACTGTTTCCTCTAGAGCTGTTGTATAGATAAATTAACTAAGTGAATAACTAGTGGTTTTTACAACGGAATGAATCAATACTGAACTTTCTTAAACTGGACAATGATACCATTTTCTTCTAGAGCTGCTGTGCAGCTAAAATTATTTTCCTGCTATCACTGTAAAGCTGACCCGACGCAACCTGTATTGTAAAAAGCCTTATAAAGGTGACTTGACTTGATTTGGTTGCTGCTCCTATGCGTAACAAATTACTTGAAAAGTTAATAGGTTGGGGTTGGGTCTGCCTTTGGAGCAGGCGGCCTGAATTTCAGACAAAATCTGTGCTCTGATGTTGCTGGCGACCTTCATAAAACAAACAAAACATGATAAATTTAACAACAATTTAATAAAATAACATGTAATACTGACACTTCATATATAATGGTATTAGATAATTTGTTAATAGCATTAAACACTTTCAATAAAGCAATTGCCATTGGTTAGTAAAATGTTTTTCCATGCATGCTTGAACTGAATACATGGTGCATTTACACCCTTCTGACCAGCAGGCGTCACCAGGGTGTGATGTTTCGAGCAAAACAGTGAATCGTTTTCTTGAAGTTTCGAAAAACTTTGTTTTCTCCCATCACTAGGAGGAACTCTCAACTTAACAGTTTATTTTAATAAGTAATGTAAGACTCAGATAACTGATCAGATACAGATGACGTGGAATTTATTTGAATCCATTAGTGAGAACGAATTGCGTGTATGAATTTGTCTTTCCAGTCTGTGCAGCGCCTCTTTAACGATAGTAAAGCTGGGGTTGAGTTACTTCAAAACAGAAACACATAACACTATAAAACTTTAAGTTTCTAATCGATTTTGTTCATAAATCGCAGGACAGCACTGACAATAAGATCTTATTAATAATTCTGAATGCAACTGTGCGTGCTATCTGACTGCACGTAATGTCTGAGCTGCAGTTTGAAAGTGTGCGTTTAAGTCAAGTCAAGTCAAGTCAAGTCACCTTTATTTATATAGCGCTTTTTACAATGCAGATTGTGTCAAAGCAGCTTTACATTGATAACTGGTACATAATTTTGGCTGCACAGCAGCTCTTAAAGAATAGTGTCAATGCAGGCAGATCAGAAGCACTGTTGATTAAATGTCAAGAATACTGTTGAATATCAAATGTCAAGTCAAATGTCAAGTGTCCCCAACTAAGCAAGCCAAAGGCGACAGCGGCAAAGAACCCAAACTCCATCAGGTGGCAAACAGGTGGCAAACAAGTGGCAAATAGGTGTTAAAATGGAGAAAAAACCTTGGGAGAAACCAGGCTTAGTCAGGTGGCCAGTTCTCCTCTGGCGAACAGTGCTTTGTTACGAATCAGGTTGCTATCATAAGTCTGAAAGGATCGCAACAATCAAAGTGTTTATTTCAGTTCCATCCAGTTGAGGATCGTATTCATCACGCCGGTATGGACGGTTTGTTGAGGAACTGTGCTACTGGCTGTCGTGTCGATGAGGCCTTCACAATGGATGATCTAGTTGACTCGATCTCTGCTGATACTTCAGGGCTGCGTTGTGGTCATGTCCAGTTGAGGATCGTACTCATCACGCCGGTATGGACGGTTTGTTGAGGAACTGTGCTACTGGCTGTCGTGTTGATGATGTCTTCACAATGGATGATCTAGTCTACTCGATCTCTGCTGATACTTCAGGGCTGCGTTACAGTAATCTAGCCTTGAGGTCATGAACGCATGAACTAACTGTTCTGCATTTTTCATTGAGAGCATATGTTGTAGTTTAGATATATTTTTAAGCACAATGGATGATCTAGTCGACTCGATCTCTGCTGATACTTCAGGGCTGCGTTGTGGTCGTGTCATGGCTCCGGTCCTTGGTCTCAGCTGGATACGGCCCGGATCCGGTTGACTACGGTAAACCTCGGGATAAACAGAAAGACTAATATTAGCGTAGATGCCATTCTTTTTCTGATGTAACGAGTACATCTGGTGTTATAGAAAGTGTTCCCGGTTCCGGCTGACCTATTTTATGCAGCCTAATAATCCTTTAACGGATTTGAAAATATAAATTGATAATGTGTTATGTGTATGCCAGGTTAAAGAGATACGTTTTTAGTCTAGATTTAAACTGACAGAGTGTGTCTGCATCCCGAACAATGCTAGGAAGATTGTTCCAGAGTTTAGGTGCCAAATAGGAGAAGGATCTACCGCCTGCGGTTGATTTTGATATTCTAGGTATTATCAGCTGGCCTGAATTCTGAGATCGCAATAAACGTGAAGGACTATAATGCATTAAGAGCTCGCTTAGGTACTGGGGAGCTAAACCATTTAGTGCTTTGTAAGTAATTAGCAAGATTTTAAAATCTATACGATGTTTAACAGGAAGCCAATGCAGTGATGACAGAACTGGGCTAATATGGTCATACTTCCTAGTTCTAGTAAGAACTCTAGCTGCTGCATTTTGTACGAGCTGTAGTTTATTTATCAAGCGGGAGGAACAACCACCCAGTAGAGCGTTACAGTAATCTAGCCTTGAGGTCATGAACGCATGAACTAACTGTTCTGCATTTTTCATTGAGAGCATATGTCGTAGTTTAGATATATTTTTAAGATGGAAGAATGCGGTTTTACAGATGCTAGTAACATGGCCTTCAAATGAAAGATTGGTATCAAAGAGCACACCCAGGTTCCTAACTGACGACGAAGACTTAACAGAGCAGCCATCAAGTGTTAGACAGTATTCTAGGTTATTGCGTGAAGAAGTTTTCGGTCCAAAAATTAGAATCTCTGTTTTTTCTGAATTTAGTAGTAGGAAATTACTGGTCATCCAGTTTTTTATATCAGCTATACATTCTGTTAATTTAGCGAATTGGTAAGTTTCGTCAGGGCGCGAAGAGATATAGAGCTGAGTATCATCAGCGTAACAATGAAAACTAACGCCATGCTTCCTAATGATATCTCCCAAGGGTAGCATGTACAGAGTGAAAAGCAACGGTCCTAGTACTGAGCCTTGCGGTACTCCATATTTAACTTGTGATTGATATGACATCTCATCGTTTACTACTACAAACTGATAACGGTCAGATAAGTATGATTTGAACCATGCCAATGCAATTCCACTAATGCCAACATAGTTTTCGAGTCTATTTAGAAGAATATTGTGATCAATAGTGTCAAATGCAGCACTAAGATCCAGTAACACTAATAGAGAGATACAACCACGATCTGATGATAAGAGCAAATCATTAGTAACTCTAATGAGAGCAGTCTCAGTACTATGGTACGGTCTAAATCCTGACTGGAAATCCTCACAGATACTATTTCTTTCTAAAAAGGAACATAGTTGTGATGAAACTGCCTTTTCTAGTATTTTTGACAGAAAAGTGAGATTTGAAATCGGCCTGTAATTGACTAATTCTCTAGGATCAAGTTGTGGTTTTTTAATAAGAGGTTTAATAACAGCCAGCTTAAAAGTTTTTGGTACGTATCCTAGTGATAAAGATGAATTAACAATATTAAGAAGAGGATCTATGACCTCTGGAAGCATCTCTTTCAATAGCTTAGTCGGTATAGGGTCTAACATACATGTGGATGATTTTGATGATTTAACAAGTTTAGACAATTCTTCCTCTCCTAAAGCAGTAAATGAATTGAATTTTTCTTCAGGGACACTACAATGCACTGTCTGACACAATACTGTAGTAGACGGTTGCATGGTTATAATTTTTTCTCTAATATTATCAATCTTGCAAGTAAAGAAGTTCATAAAGTCATTACTGCTGTGCTCTTTGGAAACATCAGAAGTTGAAGCTTTATTTCTTGTTAATTTAGCCACTGTATCAAATAAATACCTAGGGTTGTGTTTATTTTCTTCTAAAAGTTTTGAAAAATAGGCAGATCTAGCAGTTTTTAAGGCCTTTCTGTACTCAATCATTCTCTCTCTCCACGAAATGCGAAATACTTCTAGTTTTGTTTTCTTCCAGCTGCGCTCCATTTTTCTAGCTGCTGTTTTTAGGGCCCGAGTGTGCTCATTGTACCATGGCGTTGGATTAATTTCCTTAATCTTTTTTAAACGCAAAGGAGCAACTGAGTCTAATGTGCTGGAAAAGACAGAGGCAATAGTTTCTGTTGCAACATCGAGGTCTTCTAAGCTGTCTGGTATGCTAAGGCGATGAAACTGATCAGGAAGATTATTTATAAAGCGATCTTTAGTGGTAGAAGTGATGGTTCTACCATATTTATGGCAGGGAGGCAGTTTAGCCGCTTTAACTAAATGTAGTATACACGAGACTAGATAATGATCTGAGATGTCGTCACTCTGCTGCAGAATTTCAACGGCATCAATATCGATTCCATGTCACAATATTAGATCTAAAGTATGATTACGACAATGAGTGGGTCCTGACACGTGTTGTCTAACACCAATAGAGTTTAGAATGTCTGTAAATGCCAATCCCAATGAGTCTTTTTTATTATCTACATGGATATTAAAATCACCAACAACAAGGACTTTATCTGCAGCTAGTACTAACTCTGATAGAAAATCAGCAATTTCTTTGATAAAGTCTGTATGGTGTCCTGGTGGCCTGTATACAGTAGCCAGAACAAATGTGAACTTACATAATGTTACGTAAAGCACCATCACTTCGAAGGAATTATATTTGAGAGACTTCTGGCTAATACTGTAAATATTACTATAAATTACAGCAACACCTCCCCCTTTGCCTTTCTGTCAAGGATTGTGTCAATAATCATAACCTTGAGGGCTAGACTCATTTAAAGTAATGTAATCGTCCGGTTTTAGCCAGGTCTCTATCAAACACAGCACATCTAGATTATTGTCTGTGATAATATCGTTTACAATAAGTGCTTTTGAAGAAAGTGATCTAATATTTAACAACCCAAGCTTTATCATTTGTTTATCATTATTATCTCTATTTTTTATTTGTTGAACATCAATAAAATTTTTACCATTAAATGGGTTTGGAAGTTTTTTGTTTTTACTAATTCGGGGTACAGACACAGTCTCTATGTGATAATATCTAGGTGCGAGAGTTTCTATGTGTTGGGAATTATCTGACTTCTGTAACGTGAGGCAGCTAGCAGACGGTCGGTTTAGCCAGTCTGTCTGCTTCCTGACCTGGGCCCCAGTTTGTCATGTTTTAGTTCTAAGACTATGAGAGTATATTACTATATTATATTAATAGTAGAGTATATTAGTATATTACTAGAGAGAAGAGCAGCACCATCCCGAGAGGGATGAATACCATCTCTTTTCAACAGGTCAGGTCTACCCCAAAAACTTTTCCAATTGTCTATGAAACCTATATTATTCTGCGGACACCACTTAGACAGCCAGCCATTGAGTGATGATAATCTGCTAACTATCTCATCACTCCTACGAACAGGAAGGGGACCAGAGCAAATTACTTCTCCTGACATTGTACTTGCAAGTTCACACACCTCTTTAATGTTAATTTTAGTGATCTCCGACTGGCGAAGTCGAACATCATTTGTGCTGACGTGAATAATAATTTTAGAGTATTTATGATTAGCATTATCCAGCACTTTTAAATTTGCTTTGATGTCAGGTGCTCTGGCTCCCAGCAAACATGTGACTATGGTGGCTGGTGTCTCTATTTTCACGTTCCGTGTAATAGAATCGCCAATAACTAGGGCACTTTCAACAGGATTCTCAGTGGGTGCGTCACTGAGTGGGAAGAACCTGTTTGATGTTCTTATT
>RJVU01008328.1:851368-889291 GCA_003731715.1 Anabarilius grahami | reverse complement strand
AAACAATCTGATATGACTTGGAAACCTTTATTTGAAAAACAACTTATTTCAAAACAGATTTTAAGTTACAACACTTCTTATTCGTTTCTCTTGCTCGGCTTCCTCCTCCTCTTGTTCCTCTTCTTCTTTTTCTTTCTTTCCACTGATGAATTCTGTATTGAAAGAAAATACAGTAGGCTACACCTGGAAATGTGCTCACCGTTTACTCATCTCTTACCCTCATGCCATTTGAGATGTATACGACTTTACTTCTTAAGATGAACACAAAAAGGTTTTTAGGAAAAAATAAATCATCTGGGAACGCTTTATAATGCAAGCTCACGTGTTCCTAAAAGCATCAACAGCACAAACAGTAATAACTAGAGTAATCCATACGACCCCAATGGATAAATCAATGTCTTCTGAAGTGAAACGATACGTATTTGTCAGAAAAATATCAAATATTTTAACATTTTAAACTTTCGACCAACTGTCTCCTGCGCGTGCATGCGAGGGTTGAGAGTTCATGCTTGACGTAACTTGAAGCGTGACGTAAGCGTGCCGAGAAACTCACGCGAAAAGTCACGAGGATGTCGGATGCCGTCATTTTTTATTTATTTTTTTTTTTTATTAATGCTCACAACAAAATACACGGAATAACAGATAATGATAATGAGAAACAAACAAGACAGAATAACAGAGACGGCAGTTCTCGCGCGAGTTTCACACGAATCTCACGCGAGAACGTCATGAAAGCTTCACGTTGCTCGTTACAATATGCTTCAACGAACGCAAAGTCGACTCTCATGCAGGCGCCGGTGGCAGTTGGTCGGAAGCGAAAATATGAATAGCCAAAACCATGAGAAGATTTCGAGGTGTACTGTATTTTCTTATAGTACAGAATAGCAATGAGATTCCTTCTTAAGATTCATCAGTTGAGAAACAAGAGCAGGAGGAAGCCAAGCGAGAAACAACAACAACTAAAAAAACTGACAAAACTTGTTACTTACTGTCAGGACTTTAGAATTTGAAATGAAAAGTTGATTTAAAAAAATGAATAACAAGTGTTGTAGACCTATTTGTAATAAAGTTGTTTTTCAGATAAAGGTTTCGGAGTCAGTGATATCAGATTGTTTGCGTTTTTTTAATTACTTACCCTGTAACTACATGAAATAAGAGTGTAACAAGCACCACTTTAATTTACGGCCCGTAATGTCATATTTACCCTGTAACTACATGAAATAAGAGTGTAACAAGCACCACTTTAATTTACGGCCCGTAATGTCATACTTACCCTGTAACTACATGAAACAAAAGCATATTTCCCCATGTATTAAAAAAGATTGCAATAGTTCTTTCTACTTGCCTTTGAAACAACTTAATCAGTGCACTTTCTCGACAAAATTGCTCCCAAATGTAAGATTGTTGTCTATCATAACAGTATAAGTACCCCTTATTTCTAAAATACTTACAGTATAATTAATTTCTTATTTTCCTGATTGTTACTCCTTTATTCCCAAGACTTTACATATTGTTCCCCTATACTTACACATACTTACTGTATAGGTACACTATAATTATCGAAAGTTACACTGTAAATTAATTGTAATTGTGCAGTACTTTCCGGGCCGTAATCTAAAGCATTACCGGGTGCTCAACTATATAGATGACTGGTGTTAGCTCAGTCTTAACACTCTGGAGTCGACAGTCGAGCCCGGCAATACCACCTCGCTTTTTTTCTTATCAGTGTGAAAGAGATTCAAAATACTCCGTCAAATTTGGTCATACATACCAGTGTTATACATCATTCTAAAGTGTTAAGTGTGTACTTTTATTTGTGTACACTCACAAAAAAAAAAAAGTTGTGCTTTTCGCAAAATAAAGAAAACAAACATGAGGTGCGATATGATGTCTCCCTCTCAGTGAAGTCATGTTTTCAGGCTGGCACGCTACTCCAGTAAAGAGGCCCTTCAGATGATTCTGGAAGAATTCACCTTTTCCTCTGAGGAAGATTGAGATGACGAACGGTTGCATTTCGAACAGCGAATTGACCACCAACGAGGATATATAGTTCGGGGTAAGTCGTTTGGTGTTATATAATTCTTTTTCTGATAATATAAAACTCGTATGAATTTTCATACTATATTTTGCCTAGTTTTGGCTTGCTTTTGTCAGCTTACAGGAAACATTGCCTTACAATGTCCCTTACAAATATCTAAACATATTTGTAATATATTTCGCTCAGTTTTGGTTAGCTTATGACACTGCAGCTAAAATACTGACTCGTGCCTAATGTAGCTTGTTTGCGAATATCTGCTTAGGTGTAATATGATATGATTCAGAGCAAATATATTTTAGCTTATGGTAAAATAATGTGATACTGTGTAGACTTTATATTTTTATATATAAATGTTCGGTTTGGGTTACCCTATGACACTGCTGATCATGCTAAAATATGGCCTTATGCCTAATTTACAGATGTTTGTGAATACAGGTGTAAATGTTTGAAATGTACTAAATACGTGCAGTCTAAATGGCCCATCAACAGATAGGTACTCGCGGCCTACAGCCAATCAAGAGATATTTGTCCGTCCTATGGCCCATCTTCAGCAGATATATACATACATTGTGCGTCCATACCCACTAATTGCCCATCCGTTTACTTTGGACAATGTATGTATGTAGTGCACATACGTAATATTTTACAGATGTAATTGTGTTTACATCGTCATAATACAAAAGTATATGTTCTTGTACGAAAACTGCTGTCTTTATGTATGGCCAGTATTGATTGATAATGATAATATAATAGTTTATTTGTGTTACCAGCATGAGTAACTGCACAGAGGTAATATTTTACAGATGTAACTGTAAACATCATCTCAATTCAAAACGGATATGTACCTGTATGGCATCACAGAAACTATTGTCTTTGTTGTGCATGGTGATAATATAAAACTCATTAATTTTCAGACTATATTTTAGCTAGTTTTGGCTAGCTAATGGGAAATATTGCCTTACAATGTCACCTACAAATGTTTGTGTATATATGCTCAAGTGTAAACGTTTGTAATGTGATACTCTCTAAACATATTCGTGATATATTTCACTCAGTTTTGGTAATGATAATAACAGTTTCTTTAAATGTGTTATCAGCATGCTCACGCTTTTTTTTCTTTTCTTTTACAGATGTGACAATGAAAATGTCCAAGTACCTGTTCTGAAGAGAGCCAAGGCAAACAAGCAGGCAAGCAACAAGCAGTCCACTCTGTCATGGAAGACAGAGACTGATGTTGACATGTTTCCAAGCAATGTTCACTTATGTCTTCAGTTGAACAGGAACTGTTTTCAAGAGTGGCACAAAGATGTATGACTGTGTTCAGATGTGTGTGCTCTGTTGACCACCTCCCACTGACCATTGGGCTGCAAAGATCATTGGTGTCCCTGTTCCCTCCATCCTGGACATTTTCCTTGCATGAGCAGCCGTAACACTATGTGAGCGAGTAGGGTATGCAGAGGTGGGTGAGTGGGGCTTT
Source organism: Anabarilius grahami (assembly GCA_003731715.1). Taxonomy (NCBI): domain Eukaryota; kingdom Metazoa; phylum Chordata; class Actinopteri; order Cypriniformes; family Xenocyprididae; genus Anabarilius; species Anabarilius grahami. Next base: position 885,776 of record RJVU01008328.1, on the reverse strand, counting down.
TCAAACTACCCATATCTGTAAAAAAAAGTCTTGTCTCTCCCTATGCACACTGTCTTCTGTACCACTACATGTTGTTTCATGTGTAAATTCAAGTATATGTCTTAAGTTTTATGTAAAGTATTTTTTGTTAAGTACAATAAAACAGATTAAAATCTTTAAATCTCCTCACAATCTTTGTTCAGGCTGCCTCACAGCATTCCACTTTGATGGGTCATTAGCCATTGAGGGAGTGTCTCCCCTGGTGTGAATCACATAAATGTTCATGGCCATCAACACTCCCACGCACACAGCAGTGCTGACACAAAAACTGACTTACAAAATTGAATGTATTACAATGCATGATCTTTATTTTCAAAAAAATGCAAACATGTATATCTATTTAGCTCACATATTATTGTAGCAGAGTTTGTGCTGAATACAGCAAAATTACATGTTGGCCAATAGTATGTTATAATAGCTGAAATAAGCATAAATTATGAATCATATTGGACTCGGTCACGATGTGGGCACAACTGTCTCCTGACCTATGGAGTTGATTCTGGCGATGGTGTCCAGAATCAAGCTAGGCCAGTTCATCAATGTAAAACAGTTTCAGAGACTATTAGGGCTCATAGCAACTGCTCAACCCGGGGTCTGTGGAGCAAACATCATCTCTCTTGACACGTAAACTGCCTAGAGATGTTAGCTGTATTGCTAGCCCTGAGGCATTTTCTTCCAGACCTCAGAGGCCACCATGTCCTAGCCCCGTTCTGGCTGGCCCGAATTTGGTTTTCGGACCTGGTAGCCCTCCTGGACGGCCTCCCATGGGAGATTCCCGTCAGGAGGGACCTCCTAACACAGGCTGGGGGCTCGATATTTCGATTAGGTGGAGATGGGGAAATTGTGGGTCTGGCCCCTGAGGGGGATCCCCTGCTGAGGTAGTAGAGACCATACTAAACTCTAGAGCTCCCTCCACAAGGAAAATGTATGCTTTGAAATGGAGAGTATTTACTATATGGTGTAGGAGGCATCAATATGACCCAGTCAACTGCACAGTGGCTTCAGTGCTGAAGTTCCTCCAAGACTGCTTTTCAGCTGGTCTTTCACCCGCCACAATAAAGGTGTACATGGCGGCCATATCTGCCTTCCATGCGCCTTTAGTTGGTGCATCTCTGGGGAGACACCATCTTGTTACTCATTTCCTCCGTGGAACCTTGAGGATGAGGCCTACGGCTCAAGTCAGGATTCCAGCTTGGGACCTGACGGTAGTTTTAGAAGGGTTATCCTTGGCACCCTTTGAGCTATTGGACATGGCTTCTGACAAATGTATCGCTCTAAAGATGGTGTTTCTACTAGCAATTACATCCCTCAAAAGAGTTGGGGACTTACAAGCATTTTCAGTTGCTCCCTCCTGCTTGGAGTTTTCTCTGGGTGGCGTCAAAGCTATTTTGCACCTGAGACGGGTTTATGTGCCTAAAGTATTCACTAATGTGGCCCGGTCAATAGTCCTTCAGGCCTTTCATCCTCCTCAAGTGTCGGAGAAGCTACAATTACTCTGCCCTGTCAGGGCCCTTGAGATATATGTGAGGAAAACCTTTCAATGAAGAAAATCCAATCAACTGCTGGTATGCTTCAGGTCCCCTAAGAAGGGCTGCCCGGCTACCAAAAATACATAGTGCGCGGGCTGCCTTCACCTTTGCCTCTCAAAGCACATTCTACATGAAGTATGGCATCTTCTACAGCTCTATTGTCGGGTACATTCCTCTAAGACATTTGTGATGCTGCTCCTCCCCACATACCTTCATTAGGTTCTATAGCCTGGACCTGTCGGCCACGTTGGGGTCCCAGATGCTCATGTCCTGAGCTGTGCCTTAATGGCTTCACACCAGGACAGGCATTCCGTCAGCATAGCGACATGGATATTTTATTCCCCAAAGTGTCATAATCAGGACTCAGAGTGAGTTCCCTCAAAAGGGAATGTCTCAGGTTTCGCATAAAACTATGGTTTCCTTGAGAGGGGAACGAGACGCTGCGTCCCCTTGCCTTACTTTCTGCATGCCTGGAAGTGGCTTGCTTTAGATAAGTAGGCTGAAACAGCTGTGTTGCTGGCTCTAGTTGCACATGACTTCAGGAGAGCTTACGCTGAAGGGATTCCCCAAAGTGTCGAAATCACAATGCAGCATCTCGTTCCCCTCTCAGGGAACCATGGTTACATGCTTAACCTGAGACGTTTAGCAATAGCAGTATCCATCCTACTTTCTCCTTATAACGACAACCGTGAGTGGTTCCTGATAATCAAATATTCATCCTTGATGTGTAAATGTGGGTGGTCAGAAAGTCCAGAAATGACCGCCTTTAAAAACAGAACTTGTAGCTCAAAGGTATAATCACCAAGTGCACCAGTCATCTCCACATTTCATGTTGATTTAGGCTTATTTCGGCAATAGATATCCACAACTTTACACAGTGTCTATACTGACTTCAACAAACATCCACAGAGCAATAAATTCACTCTCAGCTTCTCCTCAGAGAGATATAATGAAGAAATTCTCAGTAGGGATCCCTCACCTCAGGCAGTTAGCTGTGAGATCAGCCCTTTGGTTGTGAACTGGCATTCACATGAACAAAAACAGGGCATAAAACACTTATGACTGATAAATCGATCGGTAGAGATGTCAGAGGGAGAAGAAAAGGAAAAATAACTAGTTTTACAACTAGAAGGAAACTATGTGAAAATGTGTGGATATCTTTGTAGTGGAACATAATTACAGTACACACACACACACACATATACATATATATATATATATATTGCAATATGGGTCCTACTTTGTATTAAGTGTCTTTAACTACTATGTACTAACATTTAAATTAATCATTTGATATAATGCACTTATTGTGAACATACACGTTTTTACATTGTACATATATTAGAAATACCATGTAATTACAGGCTGTTGACCCTTTCCTTACCTCTTAATGCACCCATAAACTTAACCATACCACAAAACCTGCAACAAAACCAATACCTATTTTTACCTTGCTAAAAAATAAAAATTTAGTCTAGTAAGATATGATTCAGCAACTATTACAATGTCTAGTGAGCTGCCTATCTGGACGACATTGTGAAGCATCATTGGGGCTCTTCAGACTTTAAACATGAGACAGACAGCATTGCATTATCCTTTGCAGAGAATGCCATTTCAGAATGCATTATGAGGAGCTCTCTGAAAAAAGCTAAACTAAGATAGTGAACAGAATGTAAATGTATGAATACAACCAAAATGCATCAAAATATTTCATTTCAAAACTTTTGAATTCGAATATCAAGGTAAATTGTACTTAATTTTTCTTCCAGGAAACATGCAAGTATCCTCTGTTGCTTCTGAAGGGCAGTACTAAATGAAAAACAATGATATTTAAACAAAACAAGAAAAACTGTGACATCTTCATCCTGTTCAAAAGTTTTCACCCCCTGACTCTTAATGCATCATGTTTCCTTCTGGAGCATCAGTGAATGTTTGAACCTTTAATAGTTGTGTTTGAGTCCCTCAATTGTCCTCAGTGTGAAAAGACAGATCTCAATATCATTCAGTCACTGCTGGAAAGGGTTCAAATATACAGAAGATGCTTGAAAACTGAAGAATCTGCAGGACCTGGAGGATTTTTCTGAAGAACAGAGTTCAGTTTAACTGCTCAGAACAAACAAGGGACTCATGAACAATCATAACAAAACAAAAAAAACAGTCATAGATCATCCAGGTAATCACACACAGTATTAAGAATCAATGGCTCACATACATATGAATGGGGTTATTTTAATAAATTCAGCGATTGTTTTGTCTTGTGAACTAAATGTAAATATCTTTTATGTAAAATATCTTACTCAGGACAGTACAAAATAAAAAATAACATGCATTTTGTATGATCTCTCTTATTTTATTAAAATAATTCTAATTTTCACAGATTCTGCAAGTGGTTCACATACTTTTGAGTGAGTGAAGTGAGTGAAGTGACATGTGGCCAAGTATGGTGACCCATACTCGGAATTTGTGCTCTGCATTTAACCCATCCAAGTGCACACACACAGCAGTGAACACACACACCGTGAACACACACCCGGAGCAGTGGGCAGCCATTGCTGCGGCGCCCGGGGAGCAGTTGGGGGTACGGTGCCTTGCTCAAGGGTCTCACCTCAGTCGTGGTACAGAGTCGGACTTGTACAGAGAGTCTTGCCACTGTACATGTCAACTAACTCTCAATAGCTATTAGTAGAGTGTCAGTAGACTGTCTGCTTAATATCTACAAACACTTAATTTTGATGCTCTCCCAACAGACATTAACTTTGCCAGTACATGTCAACTTATTCTACTGGGCCTAACCCGCTATTCTACTAACCCTGCCCTTAGTTTATGAAGCCTCAACTAATACTCAAATGAGAGTTAATTGACATGTAGGTACAACATGAATGTCTAAAGGGCACCTTCAAAATAAAGTGTAACCCTCTGTTAGCTTATAGCAGCATGATACTGTATGGGAATCAATTCTGAATTTAGAGTATCACATGGTCTTAATGTGAGTATTGTTATTTGATTTACAGACAGAGTGACTACTTTAGCAGTGTTTTAAATTAGTTATGTCAGTTACTTATAAGTTTAACAGGTGTCTGTGTTTTAAATTAGTTATGTCAGTCACTTATAAGGTTAACAAGTTTAACAAAGGACATGATCTTGGATTCCATCTGTGCTATTTTAAAATTTTTGGTCTATGGCACAGCATGCAGGTCTAATATCCACAAAGATGTTTTTTTGTTGTTGTTTTTTTTTCATGTGACAAAGGTCACATTTTGCACAACAAGCAAAGAATTAAACAACCCGTTCTCACTCCAAAGGCATCAAAAACTCAAGCGTGTCACTATAACAACGTGACTCTAGACAACGATGGCGCCACGCATGGCAGCCACAGTTCTTAGCTCTCCAGTGTTTGCACGTTTTTTTTTATTTGTTCCTGTTTTTTGTTTTTCAAATACGATCAGTTTTACCAGGGATGAACTGCTGAACAATCGGCAGTACACACCACAAAATCTTTTACCGGATTTCGATTATTCAGACGTTTTGTTGAATGTTGTAGTCGGCGGAGCGGCAGCGCTGTTTATGCGAAGCTTTGTCTCGTGAAGCTCAGACAGCGCGGATTAAGAACGCCGCTGCCTAGCATCCATCTGGCGAATCTCCACTCTCCACCCAACAAAACGGACAAACTCCTTCTGCTCTCCCAGACAAATAAGGATTTTTCGAACTCGGCTGCTCTGTGCTTCACAGAAACCTGGCTGATTGACGGCATTCCGGACAGCGTGTTAAGTCAGCCGGGCTTTCAGCTGTTTAGATCAGATCGTGACGCAGAATCAATGGGGAAATCGCGTGGCGGCGGGACATGCTTTTACATCAATGAAAGGTGGTGTTCAGATGTAACTGTGTTAAAGAAGATGTGCTGTCCAGATCTTGAAACACTCTTCATTAACTGCAAACCGTTCTATTCGCCGCGGGAGTTTTGCTCTGTCATTCTGGTGAGCGTCTACATTCCTCTGCAAGCGCACGTGAGCACAGCTTTACAGATACTCGCTGATATGATCACAGAGAGTGAGCAACAACACCCGGACTCTGTTCTAATCATTCTCGGGGGCTTTAATAAAGCAATTCTCTCACGTGAACTTCCAAAATACAGACAGCATGTTACTTGTCTCACCAGAGACAGTAATACACTGGATCACTGTTACACAGCAATAAAGGATGCATATCACTCTGTCCCACGGGCAGCTTTGGGGCTCTCTGATCACTGTTTAGTTCATCTCATACCGACCTACAGGCAGAAACTGAAATCAGCTAAACCTGTAGCAAAGACTGTAAAGAGATGGACCACCGAAACAGAGCGGGCTTTACAAGCCTGTTTCGAATGGACTGATTGGAGTGTTTTTGAAGCTGCTGCCACCGATCTGGACAAGCACACAGAGACTGTTACATCATATATCAGTTTCTGTGAGGATTTGTGCATTCCTACAAAGACTCATTTAACTTACAACAAAGACAAACCCTGGTTCACTGCAAAACTCAGCCAGCTCCGTCAGGCCAAAGAAGATGCTCGCAGAAATGGGGACAGAGTCTTGTACAAACAAGCCAAATACACACTGGAAAAGGAGATCAGAGTGGCAAAGAGGAATTTTTCCGATAAACTTCGGAATCAGTTCTCTTCTAATGACACGGCTTCAGTGTGGAAAGGCCTGAAAGACATCACCAACTACAAGACACCATCCCCCAGCTCTGTGGAGAATCAACAACTGGCAGACGATCTGAATGAGTCTTATTGCAGGTTTGAAAAAACACCATTCACACCTCCTGTAACCCCCGTCTCCCCCACACCTCCACTTCAGTTCAGTGAAGATGACGTGCACCAGGTCTTCAGAAAGAACAAGAGAAGAAAGGCACCAGGCCCAGACAGCGTTTCACCAGCCTGTCTGAAAACCTGCGCTGACCAGCTGGCCCCCATCTTCACACAGATCTTCAACAGATCACTGGAGCTGTGCGAAGTCCCCTCATGCTTCAAACGCTCCACCATCATCCCCGTCCCAAAGAAACCCAAAATTACTGGTCTTAATGACTACAGACCTGTGGCTCTAACGTCTGTGGCCATGAAGTCATTTGAAAGACTGGTTCTGGCTTATCTGAAGGACATCACTGGACCCTTACTGGACCCCCTGCAGTTTGCTTACCGAGCAAACAGGTCTGTGGATGATGCAGTCAATATGGGACTGCATTATGTTCTCCAGCATCTGGACAGACCAGGGACTTATGTGAGGATCCTGTTTGTGGACTTCAGCTCTGCTTTTAACACCATCATCCCATCACTCCTCCAGCCCAAATTAACTCAGCTCTCCATGCCCACCTCTGTCTGTCAGTGGATCACCAGCTTCCTGACAGACAGGCAGCAGCTAGTGAGGCTGGAAAAACTCACATCCAGCATCGGCGCCCCTCAGGGCTGTGTCCTCTCCCCACTGCTCTTCTCCCTCTACACCAACGACTGCACCCCTAAAGACCCCTCTGTCAAGCTCCTGAAGTTTGCGGACGACACCACAGTCATCGGCCTCATCCGGGACGGAGACGAGTCTGCTTACAGACTGGAGGTTGAACAGCTGGCTGTCTGGTGCAGTCTTAACAACCTGGAGCTCAACACGCTCAAGACAGTGGAGATGATCGTGGACTTCAGGAGAAACCCCCCTGCTCTCCCCCCACTCACCATCATGAACAGCACTGTGACTGCAGTGGAGTCATTCAGGTTCCTGGGCACCATCATCTCCCAGGACCTGAAGTGGGACAACCACATTGAGTCCATTGTGAAAAAGGCCCAGCAGAGGTTGTAATTCCTTCGCCAACTGAGGAAGTTCAACCTACCACAGGAGCTGCTGAAACAGTTTTACTCTGCCATCATTGAATCCATCCTCTGCACTTCTATATCTGTCTGGTTCAGCTCAGCTACCAAATCTGACCTCAGAAGACTACAGAGGGTAGTCCGGTCTGCTGAGCGAATCATTGGTACTACCCTCCCCACTCTCCAAGAACTGTACTTATCCAGAGTGGAAAAAGGGCAAAGAAAATCACTCTGGACCCCTCACATCCAGCACACTCCCTCTTTGAACTGTTGCCATCTGGTCGTCGCTACAGAGCCCTGAGCACCAGAACGACCAGACACAGGAACAGTTTCTTCCCTCAGGCAATCCATCTCATGAACACTTGACAAACACGGAACACGGAACACGGAACACACAACACTATTATACTTTATTTACTTAATAACACATACTTATTTATATTTCAAATTTGCACACATCATAACTGTACAAACAAATTGTCTATATTATATATTGTTTTTTGCACTTTGTCTATCTTGTATATTTGTATATTATTCTTCTATTCTTTTTATTATCTGTCTTGTCTTGTCACTGTAACTCTGTTGCACTGTGGAGCTTCTGTCACTAAAACAAATTCCTAGTATGTGTAAACATACCTGGCAATAAAGCTCTTTCTTTCTTTCTTTCTTTCTTTCTTTCTTTCTTTCTTTCTGATTCTGATAAAGCCCTAGTGAAAAAAAAGTATGCCAAGTATATTTGCAGCCAGACTAATTATCAGTATATTTCAAGTGTGTTAATGATTAGTTAAGTTAAAGTGTACTATTTTGAAACAACTAATTTTGTACTAAGTATATTTTAGTTGTAATTAAGTTGTATAAAAGCACAACTTCAAGTATATTTAGTGTACCTTTGTGTGCTAAATTGGAACAACTTCAAGTATACTTAGTGTCCCTGTGGAGGGACTAATTACATGCTTGATTAGTGATATTAAAGTATACTTTATTTATGTTATAAGTATATTTTATTTGTATTATAAATATACTTTGTGTTATAAGTACACTTTATTTGTGATTTAAGTACATTACAAATTAATTAACACACAAGTAATATACTATGAATATATTATTTTACAAGTTATAGTATATACTGTATGCTCAGTACCTTTGGCTTATTCCAAATACTAAAAATTACACTTTGTAGTCAATAACAATACACTTTGTTATTACTTATACTTTGATTAAAGGTTTTGATCCACTTCAAATGTTGACTATTATACAAAGTTGTCCTAAAACCTTCTTCTTTGGAATTTTTCTGGTTCACTTCAAATGTTGACTACTGTACTTTGAATTACATAATCTCACACAATACAGTATTAATGAATTACTTAGGTGACATTTTCCCAAAGTTGAATGCTTTTTTTCCCCAAGGCCATTAAAATAAATAAAATGTAACAACATCACTAATGAAGAGACATATTTCATTAACAAATCCAATGGTTATTATTTAAACTTAACATGGTTTCAGCAAAATTTACCATGTTTTTCATTAGAGAAAAAAAATTATTGGACCAATGGTGACCCTCTATACACAAATACAAATTACACATTATATTCCATTTTCTGATGAGCTTCTCATTATTGTGTCTGATGGCCGCTTACACAGAGGCAGTCAGAATATACAAAAGATATAAGGTCAGAGAGCATGTTCAACTTTTTATTCACGTTTACAATAGTCTGTCTAAATCCTACATTGAACCAATACTATTTTTGAACAGTAAATAAGGATTAGCAGCAGGGAACTGTATCAGTATGGCATGTCGATATTGTTTTCGGTACATAGTCAAGCATACAACACTTTATGCATTAATATCCTACAGAATACGGTCCGATTTGACCAATCATATGGTGCTGCATACAAACATGTGCCATAAACCACCACATACAAACTCAAAAAGGAGATATCAAGCCAAAATCTCGCTCTCCGTTTGTTAAAGCAAAAAAAAAAAAGGTTGTTAACTGGTAGACTACAACTAAAGTGGACCATCGAAATAACGTGTAATCTGTTTCTGCCCCCTGTCGTATTCAGAATTTGCCAAATTCTTTCATGCTCTCCCTATTGGTATGTACGGCAAATGTTCTCCTTATGAAGAGCACAGCAAATTCACTGCATTTGGATTGCTTGAGAACTAATGTGATAAACACTAAACATTGCTGCATGCCTGCAAGTGCTCCACTTTCACTCTTCGGGGCAGGGCAGCATTTAATTGATTAACTCCCTCGCTGTCTGCAACAACAGCTGCTTGCCTGCCATGTTATTGAGTGTCTCTTCAGCTAATAAGTAAGGTTGTGGTCGAATGTGAACTGGGCCGCTATGAAGAGTGTCTCGGAAGAGCATCTCTGTATCTACCTCATATATTTTTTATTTGTATTTTCGTATTCATATTTTAGGGTTCTATGTCACAAAGAAGAATGGAGTAAACTGTGTATTTTAGTAGTATTTGTGACATTATTTACTCACCCTCATGTCATTCCAAACTCATATGCAGTATAATTTTTATGTTGAAATTATTGAAGAAAATGTGCCTTATTTATTTATTTTTTTTACGATGCATTGATTTATTTTTCCTAAAATCTACCTTTAACTGTTTAATTTCTTCAAATTACTTCCATTATATATTGTATATTATATTTCATTATATATTTTGTATTATATTCCATTCCATATTTCATTATATAAAAAACGAATATTCCATTATATTACAATATGCCACTAACATTATTTTTCAGGATGTCTGATATCAACTGAAATTATAACACACAGTCAAAGAAATATGACTTTTCAACAACAACAACAAAGATATAAATATAAAAAAAGAGAGATAAAGAGCAAAAGCTTATTTTCTCTTTTGTCACTACTGTCAGTACTTAATTTAATAATTCATGGTTAATTTAATAATTCACAATATCTTCATTCTGTTAGTTGACCTGTCATTGCATCATGCATTCATCAGGCCTCTGCCACATATTGATTCAGGTGAGTCATTTCTGAGCTAGCCAGATCTGCCCATATCATTAGCTTTTGTAAGTAATAAATGGTCAAACTCTAAGATCTAATCAAAACTATCTTCAATCTCTGAGTGTGTCTGTCAAGTTCTGTGAGGTAATGTACCTCAGTGACAGAACAACTCTTGATTTGGTAATGAAAGCTGCTCATTGCTCTCCACAGGGTCGCCCCGAAGTTGTTCTTACAGTGGTTGGAGCTGCAGGGAGCCACTGAGTGCCAGTAAAAACAGAGTAAGTGGCATATAGAGCTGTGGGAATAATAAGTGGTGTCATAAATATGTCATTATATCTGCTCTGATGTCATTATGTCTTTTTAGCAGGAGTTGTTCTCTGGTTTGGAAAGCCATTATTCCACCCCTTGTTGCCTTTGTGTTTCTCTTAATTATCTTTTTTAACACAAAGACCCACACTATTAATGACAAGACAGGAAAAAGGAAGTGTTTGTGGACTTCAAAGTCTTACATAATTTGGAAAGTCATACATAATTTAACATGTTAACTCTGTATTTTAGTAGTATTGTAGTGTTAAAGGAATAGTTGTTACAATACAGAGGAGGTCGGAGACACAGGTAGAGTTTACGGTGTTTATTGAGACAACCAGAGCGGAGTGCAGGTGAGTGAAAGCAAACAAAGTTTCCAAACAGATTATATATCAAGACAGTAATACTTGATCTTCACACCAGGTTCAATGAAGGCTGAGAGACGTGAGCAGACGTGGTCGGCCTCTGCCTCTGCCTCTTGGAGCTGGTTTGTTGGGATGTCTGGCATGGAAGTCTTCCAGAAGGCTCGGATCAAGAATGTCAACTCTGGGAACCCATGATCTCTCTTCGGGACCGTATCCTTCCCAGTCGAAGAGATACTCTAAGTGACCACCACGACGATGGGAGTCCAAGATTTCCTTGACGAGGTATGCTGCACCGTCCTCCACAATGATCGGAAGGGGGGGGTTCTTCTGCATCACCAGGCTTTGTGGAGGGAAGAACAGACGGATGGTAAGTTTTTAGCAGTGACACATGGAATATGGAGTGAATTCTGATTTCAGGAGGAAGTTGTAACTGGTAAGTGACGGGCTTGATTTGTCTGAGGATGGTGTAGGGACTAATGAATCTGGGACTCAGCTTCTTGCAGGGAAGTCGCATCCGGATGTCTCTTGTGGAGACCATATCTCCAGACCATATCTCCGGGCCGGTATACAGGTGCTTGAGAACGGCGAAGATCCGCTGTTAGCCTGCGTCTCCTGAGGGCTCGCTGGAGTTGGAGGTGTGCTGAGTCCCAGACACTCTCGCTCTCCCGGAACCAGTAATCCACTGCCTGGACATCTGATGGTTCCCCATCCTAGGGGAACAGTGGGGACTGATAGCCGAGCACACACTGGAAAGGGGTGAGACCAGTGGAGGGCTGACGGAGGGAGTTTTGGGCGTACTCGGCCCAGCCCAGGAACTGGTTCCAGGAGTTCTGGTGGCCATGAGAGAAGGTACGCAGGAAACAGCCAATCTCCTGAATCTTCCGCTCCATCTGCCCGTTCGTCTGTTGATGGTAACCAGACGAGAGGCTGATGGTCACATCTAGGAGCTTGAAGAATGCTTTCCAGAAGTGCAAAGTAAATTGTGGACCTCGGTCAGACACAATATCTTCAAATAATCCGAAATATCTGAACACATGGTTAAAGAGGAGTTCAGCTGTAGCCAGAGCTGTAGGAGCGGAATCAATCGGCATGACTTGGAAAATCTGTCCACTACAACCATAATGCAGGTATGTCCATCTGAAGCTGGGAGATCTGTGACGAAAACTACTCCTAGATGTGACCACGGGCGCGTTGGAACGGGCAGAGGTTGTAGCTTTCCAGAGGGAAGATGACGGGGACTCTTGGACATGGCACATTCCCTGCACCCCTTAACGTACCTCCTGACATCCGCTGCCATGTTGGGCCACCAGAAGCGCTGTTTAAGCAGCGAGAGGGTTTCATTGACCCCTGGGTGGCCAGTGCCCAGCGACTCGTGGGAGGAGTGGATGAGTGGGATGCGTCGTGCCCGTGGAATATATTGCAAACCTGGGGAGCAACCCGGCGGAGTGTTCGTGGAGGCATTGGACTCGGGTAGCGTCTCCTCAGACCAGGCTATGGGGCTGACAATGAGGCTTTCAGGAAGTATGGGCTCAGGATCTTCAGTACCTTCCTCGGGACTGTGGATACGTGATAGAGCATCAGCTTTGACATTCTTGGAACCAGGATGATAGGAAATGGTGAAGTTGAAACATGTCAAGAACAATGCCCATCTTGCTTGACGTGGATTTAATCTTTTAGCCTCATGCAGGTACTCCAGATTCTTGTGATCGGTTAGTACTAGAAAGGGATGTCGGGCTCCTTCGAGCCAATGCCTCCACTCCTCCAGGGCGAGCTTGATGGCGAGTAGCTCCCTGTTGCCGATGTCGTAATTCACCTCCGCCGGGTTGAGTTTGTGGGAGAAGAAGGCGCATGGATGGAGTCTACTAGGTTTCCCCTGCTGCTGGGACAAGACCGCTCCCACTCCTGTGATGGACGCATCGACCTCGACCACGAAGGGAAGTTCTGGATCTGGATGGACAAGGAGGGGAGCAGTCGTAAAGGCGGTATTGAGGTCCTCGAAGGCTTTCTTCGCTGCTGGATGACAGTACAGAGACTTGGGCTTACCACGGAGTAGGTTGGTGAGTGGAGAAATGATGGTACTGTAGTTCTTGATGAATCTTCGATAGAAGTTGAAAGTGGTGGGAAGTGGCCAATCCTTTATAGCTGATACCTTCCTCTCGTCCATGCGGATGCCACTGTGATCGATGTTATACCCCAAGAACTGCACTGAGGGCTGATGGAAACTGCATTTTTCTGCTTTCAGGAACAGGTTGAAATCTCTCAGGCGTTGGAGGACCTCCGCAACGTGGTGGCGATGGTCGGCCAGTCTCCGGGAGTAGATGAGGATATCATTGATGTAAACGATCACTGACTTGTGCAGGAACTCCCGGAGCACCTCATGCATGAAATTCTGGAATACGGAGGGGGCGTTGACGAGTCCATACGGCATGACACAGTATTCGTAGTGTCCAGTAGGGGTCACAAAGGCCGTCTTCCATTCGTCCCACTCACGTATTCGAATGAGGTTGTATGCGCTGCGGAGGTCCAGCTTGGTGAACACAGTGGTGCCGCGGAGATGTTCCAGCGCAGATGGGACGAGAGGAAGTGGATATCTGAACTTGACTGTTATTTTGTTGAGTGCTCGGTAATCAATGCAAGGCCGCAAGCCTCCGTCCTTCTTGACAACGAAGAAAAAACTGGAAGCAGCAGGGGAAGTAGACGGTCGGATGTAGCCTTGTGATGTAGCCTCTCTGTAGTGCCTCAGTGATGTATTCCTCCATGGCCTTCTCCTCCGGGATGGACAGGGAATAGATTTTCCCCCTAGGCACTGGTTCACCTGGGATAAGGTCGATGGCGCAGTCCCATGGCCGATGGGGAGGCAGCTTGGAGGCCTTCTTAGGACAGAAAACATCACTGAAGTGGGAGTAACAGTCAGGTATATCGACGGATCTCTTTTCCAATGGACTCTCAATGGACGTGACACAGACTTGGATCTTCTTAGACCTCGGAATCCTTTGGAACTCGACTTGGAACTCGACTTGGAACTCGACTTGGAACTGGTAGTACCGGGAAACAACCAGAAAAACATTTATTACCCCACTTTAGGACATCTCCTGTCCGCCAGGAGATAATGGGATCATGCTGCTCCAACCATGGGCGTCCCAGAATCACGTCAGATGTAGAATCCTCCAGAACCAGCAGATTAATTTCCTCCTGATGAAGAACGGCAATCTGCAGATGCAGAGGGCCCACCATGTGACGAACTTGACGGAGAGGACGACCAGTTACTGCATGGATCTGGTAAACTTTCGGCGAACTGACGGTCTTGATGTTGAGCCGGCGACAGAGGGCTCCGGAGATGAAATTTCCAGCTGACCCAGAGTCGATGAAGGCATTGATTGGAAGAAAAATATCAGCAGCAGTAAGGTTGGCGATAATAGTGAGTAGATTTTGATGATTTAACGTAGGAAGGTTGACACTCACCATTGATCGCACTGGACGAGTGGGGCATTCAGCTCTGAAATGCCCAGGATGGCCACAATACAAACAGAGACCCTGGGTCAGCCTCCTCTGTCGCTCAGCTGGAGAAAGACGGGGTCTATCAATCTGCATGCCGGCTGGCTGGTTCTGGGGAGCTGACGGATTCGGGCTGGCGGTGGAAGGATGGAAATAGTCGCTGGTTTTGGTGCTCTTCTATGCACAGCTGCATACGAGTGGCGAATCTTATTGACAGCTGGATAAACTTCTCGAGCCTGATGGTATCCTTGTATGCAGCGAGATGAAACTGCTCACGTGGATCCAAACCTTGATGATATCTGGAGATGAGGGCTTGTTCGTTCCAACCACTCGCTGCCACTAGAGTTCTGAACTGTAAAGCATAATCAGAGACAGATAAAGCACCCTGTTTTAAATTGCACAGTCTCTCACCTAGGGAGGAGTCCCATGAAGGTTTTCCAAAAACTTCCTTGAAATGATTAATAAAGCTTGAGAGTGATTGCACGACGGGAGTATTCTGAGTCCACAGGGGTTCCGCCCAGCGGAGTGCTTTACCGTCCAGTTGCTGAATCATAAAGGCGACTTTCGCCTTATCGTCAGGGTACAGGTGCGATTGCATCTCCAAAACCAGCGAACATTGCAGGATGAATCCGTTGCAATCCTCCGCCGAGCCAGAGAAGGGTGCCGGTTTGGCCATGTGACTGGCGGTCACAGACGGAGAAGAAGATGCAGTGTGGAATGCGGAAGTGCTCGCTGGTGGTGCTGGTGTGGATGTACCGGTGAGAGTGCGACGAAGTGCTGTAACCAAATCCTGGAATGGATCTGCAGTGCTCATCGTGGTTGCTCAGCGGTGTTGGTCTGGTCTTCTGTTACAATACAGAGGAGGTCAGAGACACAGGTACAGTTTACGATGTTTATTGAGACAACCAGAGCGGAGTGCAGGTGAGTGAAAGCAGACGAAGTTTCCAGACATATTATATATCAAGACAGTAATACTTGACTTGATCTTCACACCAGGTTCAATGAAGGCTGAGAGACGTGAGCAGACGAGGATTCCAGACAGCACAGATATCAAGACAGGAATACTTGACTTGATCTTCACACCAGATTCAATGAGGACTGAGAGACGTGGAGCAAGAGCAACACAGAGACACTCACAGAGGACTGAAGAACACAGAGGATCTAGGAGACACACTGGAGACAGGAAAGTAGTCCGAAAGGTAAGCATTCAGGTTAGTATGTATTAACGAGACCGGACAATGACTGAGTGACTGTGAGTGTAGCTGTTACATTTTTTTTAAACAAGAATTACTTTAGAGAAAATATTTTTTCACAATATAACGAAATAACAGTGCTTTTATTTCTTTTGCGCTTTTAATTTCTGACCTTTAATGAAAAAAAGATTAACTATTCGGTTGATTGTTGTTTAATGTGTTACAGTATATTGGTAGGATTTTTTTTTTAAGCTTGTGCTCTACTTTGAATGTAATAAAGACCCAAACAACAAGATAGTTTCCTGTTTGATGACATTCATGGTGCGTTGCATAACATAGAGTATGAAATGACCATATAAGAGCTGTACATGATTCAATATTATGTTACATTTTTAATCTGATAGGTTTACAATTGTTTGGATAAACTACTGAAGAGTTTTTCTGAATGTTGCCACCCCTGATCTTGTCGTCAGAACAAAAACCTAGCCCAGGTATAAAAATGAACATTATTGGACTGAGTCAACCAAGTATTGCAGTTTTTTTCAACTGCTTACACACAAAATCCTTACTTGTTACTCAATTTCTGAAACCTGACACTCAAACACCAGAACCACTCACCAAATCAGTAAAACCATACACTAATTCTCTGGCTTCGATGTCATAAAACACTTTTTGCAAAACACAACGCACAATTCTCTATGAAACACACAAAAAAGAGGAAGCATCTTGATTTCCTTTTTCAAACACAAACATTGTTTCTGTGCAACTACATGTGGTTGATGTTTTTCTTTTCTTTCATACTGTGTAATACTGTACTCATAACCACAAATGCTTACAGTAAAAAAAAATAAAGTTTTCTATCTTGCTTTCATGTTTACTGTGAATTTTTCAACCTCTCTCTTCCAATTACTTTCAAACTTGTACAGAAATGTACATAGGAGTTTATGAAAGAAGAGCTTTAGGTTTTTAATAACTGTGTGTATATGATATATCCAAAAATAGAATATTATGGCAAAGGTGTTTGCAACGTAAGACAAATGTTTGGTTTTGAGATGTGTTTGTGATATTTTGAATGCAGTGCTTAATTTTGCACTCGATGTGAGGCATTTTGCATTTTGTGCGTGCATTTCTTGGATTTGTGTGTAAAGTTTTCAAAAAAGAGGCAAAGTTTTGAAAATGCAAGGAAGAGTACTGTTAAAAAGTAATAAAGGTTCTGGACTCACAGCATAAAGGTAATTTATCTCATGAGCTAAATAGTTACTGAAATCATCTACCATCAGTGTGCCCTTGAATTTGCCCCAGAAGGACTCTTCCTTTTGCTTTAGATAAATGGATAAGTGGTTACAGATATGGACTGTTAACATGAAGGCTGTAGGTTCTATTCAGGCTAAAAGAGGAACTTTGTTTAGACTAATCCATCACCAATTAACTCTCACACAATCCCAGGTTGCACCAGGAGGACTGACTGTCAATTAATTTTCCAGAGAAGTGTTCATTAAATATTAAGTAGCCATGATTTAGTATTCTTTCAGTTCACAAGTACAAACAATGTACTGTATAGTTCACCTTTCTATACTAACATACATAGCTTAAGGATCAGAATATCAAAAAAACAACACATGGTTCTGAAACAACATGAGGGTGAAGAAATATACTACAGTATCTAATATAAATATACTATGTTATAAATATAATATAAATATGCAGTTGACCTTATCAATAAGGAAAGTATATATGTGCAAAAGTCAAGCTGGTTTTTAGAACTTTGTTTTATTTCATTGTCTTTTGGTCAGCTAGCCCTAACCAACTTCACCAAGATGATCCACCATGTTGTCGAGCTGATCAACCAGCTATAAACCATAGGGTACGTTTACAGGACAATGATGTACTAAAAATGGAAAAGTTTTTCCTTTGCTTTTTTCACATTCAGACGACAATGTTGTCAAAATGATCCCGTTCACACAGATCTGCGAAATGACCAAAAACGCTGTATTATGCTGCCAGGCCAGTAGTTGGCGATGTTACTACAAATTCACATTTTTGTAGTTTGCACAGAGATGATAATGGGATCGATTTCAAAAACTTGCACTTTGAGTTAGTATTTGCAGGCCCCCAAAACACCATTGTCATGTAAATGAATGGCCAAAGGCATAAAGTTTTCAGTTTTTGTTGAAAACGGTGTCGTGTAAACAGCCCTTTAATCTGAATCAGCTTAATGTTCACCCAAAAATTTAAATTGTGGCATAATTAACTCATGCCATTCCGAACCTGATCAAAATATCTGTGTGCAGGTGTAGAAGAATGTGTCGATTGGGCCCCAGGGTCCAGTTCTGCATATCTGCATATGCTTTAAATGAAAACAAAAGCATACTCAACTCCTCCGGATGTATGACAAAAGATGTGTGAAAGTGCTCAGGGGTGACAACAGAGAAATGAAAACCATGAAATATTCATGCCTCCCATTTTATCTAATATCACAGGACAATTAGCAGTCTCTCTGCCCACATTGATTTCCTTCAGAACAGAGAGGAAAAACAAGTCTGAAAGTCCAGTCATCAGCACAGGAAATGACTCTCTCTATTATGGCCAAAATGGGTGATAGCAAACACTGATACAGTAAACAACATCTGGCATGAAACATTTTAAGACCTATTTTCCTGACAACACTTCAGCTATCCATCGAAATTTATTGAATTTCAATGTTTTAACCTCCATGTTGTCTGGTTATTATTTGTTGCCTTTGTATGAGTTTATGCCCTTATGCATGTAAATGAATGTCTCCTTTTATTTTTTTTATAACTAAAACAATGCTTAGCAGAATGGTTTCTGTGCTTGAGGTTAGTAAAAGACTTCCCTCTGTACTCCACCCTCTTCATGTATTCTCTTCCTGGCTTTGATGTGGAACCTCAAAGAGGGACTTCAAAGCCTCTTCTAAGGAAAGGGAAGAATGTTTATGTGAAGAAAATGTCAATACATGGAGTCCATTGGCACAATCAAATTACTTATCACAGCTAATAAGCTTGTGGAGAAAGCAGCGCCAGCATTTCATCAACAGGATGATATGATCTTTGTTGCACTCAAGAGCTGATCAGGAATGTTGTTTGCAAAGGATCAGGTGTAAGCTGTGAGATGTGCTGGGAGGCAAAGGTAAGAAATGGAAAGAGACAGAGATATAGCACAGAGAGATTGTGTTGGTTATACTTTTTATTGACCAGCACCTACCTAAGGACGTAGTAAATGAACCAGTACCCATACAACCCAATAAAATAATAAAACTACTAACCCAAACTGAATCCTGAACTTGCTCTATTACACTGCACATTAGAAAAAAATACATAATGTAATGCTACATCTGAAGACGTATTTTGGTGCATGTCTCACTCTTTCTCTTATCTTTCTCGCTTTTAGATGACTCTGCCCTAATTGGACGTACGAAGGTGCACCTGCTGTCTTTATCAGTCTTTCTGACTTCTAGCTTCATATCTTGTTCACTTCTTCAGCTGTACAGGTACTGATTCTCTGGTTTGATAATAAGTGTGTTCTATTGTCTAATTTTTGCTCTTTGTATCACAAAACAACACTTGGAAGGGGAACGTATTATTGGATACCTGCAGTACTGAGAGTTTAGAATGCTCCCAGATTTATAGATATTCTTGCACACTTCTTAACATATTAACTTAGTAGTGACTTGACTGAGTTTGGTTTCTCATTAGACCAGCGCTAACTTGATTTACATTTCCTGAGAAAATATAATATGGCCTAATATGAAGGTGCCTAAAAATAGTTTGTCAATATGAGCAGTTAAGTTTTTTTTTTTTTTTTTTTGAAATATAGCCATTCACCTGTCATAACTAATTTGCTCTTGCCTCCATTCTGCTGATTGATGCTCGCCTGCATTGCACCTGGCTCCGGCACATTTCTTGCGACCTGTCACCTTCCTGTCATTCAAATGTGAAACCCACAGAAACCAAAATAATGCAGCCAAGAGTCAGAGGGGTTGGTCTCCCTCCTAAGCACTGACTGTTCTTCTCAATCTGTCAAAAAGAGCTTGTTAAGTCTCCTTATGCCCACCTCTCAGCCAAGTCCCTGCCTCAAAGACTGCACCCTTAATGGTTACTTCTGCACACTCTTCACCAATGACACCTCTTCACCAATGGTCTGTGAAAAGACCATTTGCATTTGATCTCAACACAGGTGGGTTAGGTTTTAGATCAGTTGGTTACGTCCCAAATTCAGACATATTCTCTGTTCTAAAAGCACATGTGCTGTTTTACAGTGAGATTTACTAAGGTAATACATTATTTAATTAACTAACTATGGTCCAGAGTTAAACTATACATGTAAGTACTATAGAAACCTTTCATTATGACAAGTACAAAATAGAATCAAGAGCTTTAAAGCTTAGGCCTCCATGAATTATGGATAAAGCTGTCAGTTTTTCTCCTGTGTAAAATCTGTTGAGTTCTAATGATAATTTATTTTAAGTTGCTGGCTCTTTTGTTTCAAGTTGTTGGCTTTCAGGGTAAAAAAAAGATGACAATACCAATATCATCTTTAGGAGGCTGATGAAAGAAAACTTTCTGTTAGGGAGCCCTAACAATCTACCGAATATTTTAACTTATCTCTATATACTGATGTTTTTTGTTGTAAGTCACATATGCATTTCAGCTTAAATTCAATGATTTACTGTCTTTATGTCCTTATGTTATAATATTGATGTAAGCAATGATAATTTTGTTTAATATTTGATAATTACAGTTTTTTACGATTGCTTACACACTAAAATTAAAAACAACACACAGTTACTGAAACTCTACACTTGTTACAGTCACATGGACTTTCAGTTTGTTTGTTGTCTTTTGTCACGTGTCCCTTTGTTCTAGTTTCCTGCCACAATCAGTATCCATGGACACTAATCCCATTCATCACAGCTGTTCGTTATTTGAGTCCTGTTTGTCTTCAGTAGTTTGTCGGGTCTTGTTTGTACTAGTGATGTGTTGGTGTATGTTCTGCTCTGGATTCTGTGTTTCTCCCTGTGGATTATCAAGTAAAGACTTATTATACTTTACTCTTCCTCGTCGTGTGTTTGATCTATCACCATACGTAACAGAAGACCCGACCAAAACAGTTGCGGCGTGATTTGTCGTCATTGTTTTGTTTTGTTTGTTCCGTGTTTTTGGTGAGTTCGTGTTTTTTGTTTTTTCTGCACCATGGACTCTTTTTGGTCTGTTCAACTGCTTTGCCTTGAGCAGAAGGACCGCTCCCTTGAGGCACATTTAGAGGATTTTATCCATCTGGTACCGTCTACTACTTTCTGGACAGCTGCCTCTGCAGCTTGCTATATGCCGGCCTTAACACCGCCACCAAAGCACTGCTGTCCAGGGAAGGGCCTCGATGGAGCTTCATGGAATACGTTGAGTGGGTGCTGGTGTCCTGTGATTCGCCGCTCACAGATAACATCGTCGACGACGACACTAGCCCCACTAGCTACCCAGTGCCCAGCCAACAACACCCCGACCGGGAGGATCGACAGCCCGAGCCCACCGCAGGCAACGAGAGCCACTCCGCCGTGATGTACACGACAGCGCACACAAGAGCGACCGAGCTGAACATCGCCACGGAGCCTGAGCAATGCGTGCCTGACCAGGTGTGTGAGCCGGTTGCCACCACCATCGCTGAGGGAGTCTTGGTGGAGTTTGACGGGATGGAATGGAGCCCCGCCCCCCCGCCACTGAGAGTGAATGTTCGGCCACCGCACTGGAGATAATTTTTTTTGATGTTGGAGAGGTTGTTTTGTTTCCCCCTCTGTAACCTTCTGAGTCTCTATGTGTTTCCAGCTGGTTGGTTCCGTCCAGCCCTGAACTGTCCATCTCCCCGCTGGTTCCGTCCAGCCCTGAACTGTCCGTCTCTCCGCTGGTTCCGTCCAGCCCTGTGTTCCCTCCCAACCTCCCTTATCTTCTACCTCTCCAGCACACCTTGGACTTGTTTTGGACTTTCCTCTGCTCCACAGTGTTTGCCCCAGTCCCCAGCTAATCCTGTCATCCCATCATCGATGCCTCCCATCAGTCCCTCAGCGCCTCCTTAAAGTGGTGTGGCTACACCTTGGGCCCTCCGGGAGTCATCTCATCGCGGCTGTGAGAAGCCCTTGGCTCCGCCCTCTGCCTCAGCACGCTCCAATTCTCCTCGATCTGTCGTCCCAACTCCTGCTCCTATGCTCCTTCCTCCCTCGATGTCGGCAGAGACAGTCGGACTTTCAGCCTTGCAGGACTCCCTCAGTACGTCGGCTCCACCTGGGTCGGGCATCGCTACACCTACGGCACGGACTTACGGGCAGAAGGACCGTTACACTCCGGCCCTCCACCCCTTTGTCTTCGGCCAGCTCCTCCCTCGGTCACTCCTGCTCGCCTTCAGCCCTCCGGATCTCTACCACCATCTCGGGGGGTCGTCACTACGGCTACGTCACGGCCGCTTAGATCATAGGAGTCCCTCCACTACATCGGCTCTCTGTACATCGCTCCATGGCTCCTCCCTCCTGCGCTGCCGCCATGGGACACAGTCTCTGTTGTGGCCTGGGTCAGCACACAACATCTGCTTCTGCTCAAGGCTCCACCTTGGCTTACTCCACCTTCTGCACCACCCTTGTTTTCCACCTCCTCCCGGTCGGCCGTCCACCTCTAGAACCCCCTTCAGCCCTCCCTCTTTGATGTTGCTCTACGTCGCGAGGACGCGCCTTTCCGGGAGGGGGCGTAATGTTACAGTCACATGGACTTTCAATTTGTTTGTTGTCTTTTGTCACATGTCCCTTTGTTCTAGTTTCCCGCCATAATCAGTATCCATGGACACTAATCCTTTTCATCACAGCCGTTCGTTATTTGAGTTAATCAGTCCTTTACAGTATTTAAGTTCCTGTTTGTCTTCAGTAGTTTGTCGGGTCTCGTTTGTACTAGTGATGAGTTGGTGTATGTTCTGCTCTGGATTCTGTGTTTCTCCCTGTAGATTATCAAGTAAAGACTTATTATACTTTACTCTTCCTCGTCGTGTGTTTGATCTACCACCATACGTAACAACAATCAATGAGCAAAACCTCAACCCAGATCTGCACAACTATAAGCACATTCTCAGCCTCACACTTTTTGCAAAAAACTACACACATTGTTTTGCACAACACTAAACACACTTCTCTACATTAGACACAGAAATCTAACATAATGTCACTTCTTTACCATTTCAAGAAACTGCTTTCCAAAATACCACGCCTATAAACAAATTGATCAAACACAGCCATCAGGTGTGCAGACAGCTTTTGAATGTCCCGGGCCAACATCACAATATATGTTGCAATCACGCAGAATGTGGTCCTCCACCAGCATGCCAACTTAGACCCTTACAACACAGCCCACATATTCACATTTTAGACAGACTGCACAAATCGTCACAGCAGAAGACCAAATGGATGCAGAGCAGATGAGATACATTGTCATATGGGACAATGTAAATTTCCACCTATCTGCTCTGGTCCAAAACTGGTTTCATTAGCATCCACAATTTTCACTCCAATACCTCCCACCATACTGTCCCTTCCTTAAACCCATTGAGGAGGTTTTTTTTTGTTTTTGGCATGGAAGGTTTACAATCTCCAGCCCTATGTCAGGATGTGCCTCATTCAAGCCATGGAGAAGGCCTGACCTAATTGATGCAGGGTCTGTGCAAGGATGGATTCGCCTTTCAAGAAGATTCTTCCCTCGCTGTGTTGCGTGAGAGGACATCGCCTGTGATGTGGATGAAGTGCTATGGCCAGATCCAGCTAGGCCAGAGATGATGCTTAGGTGTTTTTTCTATGTTTTTTTTAAATCATGCTTTTGTTTTGTCTCCACAAATGTTTTTGTTTGTGTACTATATTGTATTTAGAATATGTTCTGATTTTCAGTGCAAAATGTAACCTTTGTAAAGGCATTGATGTATTGACTGGTTTTACAATGTGGTGAGAAATAAATATTTTCATCAATGTGCAGTACTGAGGGCTGTTTCATAAAACAAGATTAGAAAACAAGCCAGTCTTATTTTACTTAGTCAGACTTGTTGTCAGCGAATTCTGTTTCATAAAACAAACTTAAATTGTGGCAACTTATGCTGGCAACTTATAACATATATATATACACACACATTTACTAAATAGTCCTAAATAAAAAAAAATGGTATAAGTTTAAGGCATTTTTTTAAATTCAAATGTAAGTATGTTGAACCAAAAAATTTAAGTGAAATTCACAACGTAATTTCGGGAGGAGTGAACCGATCTAATCTTTCAATTAGTGAAACTCAAACATAATTTCAAGAGGAGGGAACCCTAATCTTTCAATTACATCCAGAGCATATAAGCAGCTACTCACCCTGCTCTGGCATCAGTTGTTTCGATATCCCTCCACCTCCCCAACTCCACCACATAAATTAGGCATCTCATCTAACGTACTCCTCTTCCAGGCACTAGTAGTCCCTGGGGGGTATATCCAAGCTCGAGTTGAAGCTGCTTCCTCGAGCCCCTCCACAGCGGACAGCAAGCCAAATTCGCTTAACCTTAGTAGCTTAAAGATTTTATGAGGAAACAAACTCGTGAAAGAGAAGTAATTTCTTGACAATTCAAAGTATTATTTAGCCCACTGAATCATTTTCAGACTTAATGCTGACAACAATGGAACCACTTTGGAGAGAACTGTCAGGAGACTTATTTCTTTGCACAAAAGAGGACAGTGGAACAAGAGGATTACCAAATCATTGTTTTTTAAGTGTGAAAATATAGCAAAAGTAACCCAGAAATTCTAAATCAATAGACCTGTGACAAGGCCCCTGAAACAATCAGGCCTTTATTTTTAAGCTTTCATTAAGTGATGAGTGATTTTTTTGCTACAAAGAGCAGGAGAAATACCAAGTGAGTGTTTAAGAGCCAGCAAAAGCTATGAAAAGAGTGACAGAGTAATATGCAGCCTGCAGAAATGACATGTATGGTTATTGTCCACACTGGAACTACCTACTGTAGTCAAAGCACAATAAAGTCAGCTAGCCTTTTCCAAGGCCCATATTTAATCTATACTCTGGTGTCATATATTATATATAGTGAATTCAGGTTGATTGGGACACTTTTTGCTATTGAAAAGACTGGGAAAAAGTGTCCCAATCAACCTGAATTGTATATATATAAATATATATNTATATATATAAATATATATATATATAATGTGTGTGTAACCTGCAGGTTTTCTTTTCTTACTGGCTAAATGTTTTGTGCCCAATATTTAATTAGATAAAATATATGATTTCTCTCTGGTATTGTTTGGCAGCTGTAGTAACTTTATGGTTATTAGAAGAGCAGAAATTAAAATCACAAAATTAAAAATTAAAATAAATATGCACAGACTACATTTTAATTGGTAAGATGAATCTAAACTCAGCAATTGGCCCAAAGTAGCCTATATTGATTTACCCCATTACAATAGTCCGTTTACAGTTACTATCATAAAAATACACTTAATTGTAGGTTTAAAATTGTACATAAGGCACATTAAATGTCCAACATCAAATATTTTAGAGAAATGTATATTTTAGAATTAGCGCATGCGTGCAGCAGCGCTCGTTCACTGTGAAGTTTAGCAGTAAAATGGAAATATTTGCATGACTTTCTAACATTTACAGATGGAGAATAAACTTGTGAAAAGTAAGTTATGCACTGAGGAAAACACCATGTCTCAAACGCATAAAATAGCACAAAATGTATGCTGTTTCCTATGGTGGATCGATTTGATCCATGATCGACCTCTAGGGCTGCTTGAAAAAAGCGTGCACGCAAAATTATCTTGACTAGGTAAACCTGGATCAAATTAGCGGACTAGGTGAACTTCAATTATCTTTTATGAAACCGCTTTAGCCCCAACTCATTTGTTAGGTTCATTCTAGTCAGGTTTTGGAGTTTAATCCTCACTTTTCTTAGCATCTTTTATGAAACAGCCCTCTGATCTTGTGTTTGTTTGTTTGTTTGTCAATATATTCATGTGCATTACTCTAACAATATCTCTGAAAAAAATAAAAACCAGACTATATCATTAGAAAAGTATAAAAGTTACAAGTGTTTAAGATTGAGCACAGCAGTATGTAAATGAATCAAACAGAATCAGAATGTATGAACCATGTGTGTTCCATATGGTGTCAAAGTTGGGTTTTGTTAAATGAATGTAAAGTTTTGAATGAAGTGTTTCATTTTGCTAAAGAACTGAGGTGTTCTGCTACTTGTTGCTTTTCACTCTGTACATGCTACCCTTGGGAGATATCATTAGGAAGCATGGCGTTAGTTTTCATTGTTACGCTGATGATACTCAGCTCTATATTTCTTCGCGCCCTGACGAAACTTACCAATTCGCTAAATTAACAGAATGTATAGCTGATATAAAAAACTGGATGACCAGTAATTTCCTACTACTAAATTCAGAAAAAACAGAGATTCTAATTTTTGGACCAAAAACTTCTTCACGCAATAATCTAGAATACTGTCTAACACTTGATGGCTGCTCTGTTAAGTCTTCGTCGTCAGCTAGGAACCTGGGTGTGCTCTTTGATACCAATCTTTCATTTGAAGGCCATGTTACTAGCATCTGTAAAACCGCATTCTTCCATCTTAAAAATATATCTAAACTACGACATATGCGTTCATGACCTCAAGGCTAGATTACTGTAACGCTCTACTGGGTGGTTGTTCCTCCCGCTTGATAAATAAACTACAGCTCGTACAAAATGCAGCAGCTAGAGTTCTTACTAGAACTAGGAAGTATGACCATATTAGCCCAGTTCTGTCATCACTGCATTGGCTTCCTGTTAAACATCGTATAGATTTTAAAATCTTGCTAATTACTTACAAAGCACTAAATGGTTTAGCTCCCCAGTATCTAAGCGAGCTCTTAATGCATTATAGTCCTTCACGTTTATTGCGATCTCAGAATTCAGGCCAGCTGATAATACCTAGAATATCAAAATCAACTGCAGGCGGTAGATCCTTCTCCTATTTGGCACCTAAACTCTGGAACAATCTTCCTAGCATTGTTCGGGATGCAGACACACTCTGTCAGTTTAAATCTAGACTAAAAATGCATCTCTTTAACCTGGCATACACATAACACATTATCAATTTATCAAATCCGTTAAAGGATTATTAGGCTGCATAAAATAGGTCAGCCGGAACCGGGAACACTTTCTATAACACCAGATGTACTCGTTACATCAAAAAAAGAATGGCATCTACGCTAATATTAGTCTTTCTGTTTATCCCGAGGTTTACCGTAGTCAACCGGATCCGGGCCGTATCCAGCTGAGACCAAGGACCGGCACCATGACACGACCACAACGCAGCCCTGAAGTATCAGCAGAGATCGAGTCAACTAGATCATCCATTGTGAAGGCCTCATCGACACGACAGCCAGTAGCACAGTTCCTCAACAAACCGTCCATACCGGCGTGATGAATACGATCCTGAAATAAATACTTTGATTGGTGCGATCCTATCAGACTTATGATAGCAACTTGATTCGTAACAAAGCACTGTTCGCCAAAGGAGAACTGGCCCCCCGACTAAGCCTGTTTTCTCCCAAGGTTTTTTTCTCAATTTAACACCTGTTTGCCATTTGTTTGCCACCTGATGTCACCTGTTGGAGTTTGGGTTCCTTGCCGCTGTCGCCTTTGGCTTGCTTAGTTGGGGACACTTGACATTTGACTTGACATTTGATATTCAACAGTATTCTTGACATTTATTCAACAGTGCTTCTGATCTGTCTGCATTGACACTTGTCTTTAAGAGCTGCTGTGCAGCCAAAATTATGTACCAGTTATCAATATAAAGCTGCTTTGACACAATCTGCATTGTAAAAATCGCTATATAAATAAAGGTGACTTGACTTGACTCGTGTGTGTGAATCTGTGAATTGTGTGTAGTGTTTTGACAAAATGAGCTTTGTTTTTAAAATTGTGCTTAAGCAATCGTAAAAAACTGTATTATGCTGTCCCCACATATTTTACTAATATAGGTGATTCCAAAAAAGTGTGCACTAACATTGTCTTCCCATCAAAGGCCGTTTATGCTACACACCATATTGTGAGTCTCTTACCCCTTGTGAAGCATCTTCACAGGTAATCCATGTGAATCAGACTTTTAAAAAGAGTTCTTATTATGGAAATAACTTTAAAAAAAATACTTGAACTTTACTTAAAGGGATAGTTCACCCAAAAATGAAAATTATCCCATGATTTACTCAGCCTCAAGCCATCCTAGGTGTATATAAATATCTTCTTTCAGACGAACACAATCAGAGATATATTTAAAAATATCCTTACTTCTCCAAAGTCCTCTAATGGTTATGAATGGGAGCCGTGTTTTGAAGTAAAAAATAATGCATTCATCCATAAAAAAAAAGTAATCCATACGACTCCAGGGGGTTAATTAAGGCCTTCTGAAGTGAAGCGATGCATTTTTGTAAGAAAAATATCCAAATTTAAAACTTTATAAATTCAAATAACTAGCTTCCGGCACACGACCGTACGCAGAACGGCAAGTAAATTTGTGGCGGAAGAGTATCCTTTGACCTGATGCATAACATAATGACAAATGCGGAGGCGCAGAGGATAGAGCAAAACAAATCTCCGGTCACGGATTGTAAGTCTAAAACAATAATTTTAAAGAGAAATTTTAGAGGATTTCGATATAAGATAAGAGGAGCTTAAATTTGTTGCACAGCCCTGTTTGTTTGAACCGCGAGAGGCGTCTAAGCTTACAATACTCCTACATTCTGCATCATACATCGCGTCAGAGGATTACTCATTCTGCGTACAGTCGTCTGTTGGAAGCTAGTTATTTGCATTTATAAAGTTTTAAATATGGATATTTTTCTTACAAAAATGCATTGCTTTGCTTCAGAAGGATTACTTTTTTTTTATGGATGGATGCATTATTTTTGGCTTCAAAACGCAGCCCCCCCCATTCACAAATAAACCTTGGAGGACTAAGGATATTTTAAAATATATCTCCGATTGTGTTAGTCTGAAAGAAGATAGTCATATACACCTATGATGGCTTGAGGGTGAGTAAATCATGGAATAATTTTCATTTTTGGGTGAACTATCCCGTTAATTCATTAATCAGAGTTTCTTGTTAGTAAATAGTAATTACTAAAATGTTAATATTGCATGACTCATTTGTTCTTGTGTAGTTATTTATCAATGACTGAACAGTATTCTAAGGTGTTACCAAAAAAAAAAAACAAAAAAAAACTTTAAGTAGATATAGACATTTACTGTATGGTCCAGCTCAAGTGCAATGTTCTAGAGTTAAAAGGCAAAGCAGTACCTTTAACAATGAGGTGAATTGCTCTCTTAATTGAAAGACATGAGCTGCTTTTCAAGGGAGAGAGAAAAAGAATTTCACCATGTACTTCTGTTGTTTGTAGGTGGTTCATCCTATGAGTTCAGGTGAGTGGATGTTAATATTGACTCAGTGTGAGGTGGGGAACTTTGGTGTCAGGGAGATGTGTCAGCAAACACTGGCCAATACATAATTGCCACCAGGCCATAAAACAGGATCAGGACAGGATCAGCACTGATCGGCAGCTTAATCGCAGTGTTTTGAGAGATAGAGATAGTGTGTGTGTGTGTGTGAGAGAGAGAGAGAGAGAGAGAGAGAGAGTGCCCAATGCCCCATCAAGTGTAAGTGGGTCATACACTCTGATTTATCTTCTCAAACCCAAAATACACCATACACCATATCATGATACTCCTTGATACAAATAACAGCAGCTCCAGTAACCCCCAATTTAAGTCACACATCAAAAAAAATTAGGCCACAGTGGCCGAGTTTTTACACATGCTATTTCTGAATCACTCTCTGCCCTATGATCATGAAGTTTGCCTGCCAAATGACTAAAATACATAGTGACCTGCATGATTCAGGGTTTTTTAATTTATGAATTTGGCAGATGCAGAAACACATTCCCAATCCTGGTATTTGCATGCAAAAATGAACAGGCTTATTTAGCTGGTCATAACGTGAGTTGTAATATATAACTTTGCACAGAGTTGGTAAGTTATTCTATCTTTTACTTCCTATATCATTGTGATAAATGATTTAAAAATACTTATGTAAATTTGGTGGGGTTGCTTAAACCAGTTCTCAACTCATGACCCCAAAATGGCTCACAAGTCTGTAAGCAATGATAATTAATAGCCTAAAATGTGTTTTTCAACTATTTAAACATGACAGTCAGGATGGAAAATTGATTTGCTCATCAACTTCACATCCTCGAAAAACATGAACAAAACTACATGAAGTAAATGAAAATATATGTTGCTTATGCTGGTTATTAATAAAATGGTCTGTATTTATTTAGCTATGTAATGTTAAAAAGGTTTCATATGCCTATCCAGTTCATAGTAACTATAATAAATGTAAGTTTATATAATTTTAATCTAATTTTATTTACATTTGTACAATAATCAATTTTGGTGCTCTAGTAAAATCTGGTTCCTGAATCATAGCCAGTTTAAAATGGGTTTAAATATTTACTTTTGCTGCCTGCTGGTCTGCTAAACTTTAATTTTAAGTGTATTTTTTTGCAGCACAGGTTTTTAATATTCCTGTTCTTTCAATGCTCAGAGGTAAAATTTTTGTCTGTGGTAATCAACAACATGCTACAAATGCAACACATGAACATTAGGTAAATAACCTGATACACATTGCTCTAACAGCTTTGATACCAACTTTGTTGAACTCCTGAGTCCCCATTCTACAAAAACATAAGACAGCATGTACAGTGCCGCTGCTAGCCATTTTGGTGCCCTAAGCATAATTATTTTACGATGCCCCCCACCCCGACTTCTTTCGTTTCTCAGCACCCGACTCCTGCTGTCTTTTCGGAGCCATGCTCAAATCTGTCAAACTGCGTCAGGCAGGCGCCCNAAAAAAAAAAAAAAAAAACTTTAAGTAGATATAGACATTTACTGTATGGTCCAGCTCAAGGGTACTTTCTAGACTAGACTAGAGCAATTATTAAATATCTTTCTTGTTCCCCCTTTTACATGGCTAAAATGTGCCTAATATTTCTATAGGCTAATGAAATAATACCGGCATTTGAAAAAAAAATTTCATTAGGCTATTTTTGGTGCCCCCTCAGCACTTGGTGCCCTACGCACAGTGCGTGATGCGCGTGGTGGGAGCGGCGGCGCTGAGCATGTATCTTTATGAACCCCAAACCACTAAATAAAAATCCCTGAAATGGAAGAAGCTAGAGTAACTGTGAGGTTTACTTCTTGTTATTATTATTATAGAAGCTCACCTGCCCATTTCTGAGCATGACCTTTATTTAGGAATGCTGAGAAATTGGCACAAAGGGATTCACGAGGAAAGGTGCCATCACTAACAGGGACAAGGATTGCTGCTACTGGTTATCATTTGAAGGTCAGTGCTAATTTGAGCTCTTCTGATGGAGGGTGTGTGATGGACCGACTGAGGTGGAGGTATAGTGTGAACAAGAGAGCAGAGTGATTGCAGAAGGCATGTAGAGGTACTGATAAAAGGATGAAGCCTTTCTCCTCCTGCTGTTGACTTTCATTAGTCCTGTCTTTTCTTAACGCCTCAGCTTTGTATTTATGACAAGCTGAAGATGAGGTGTTTTGTGAGCCACATGAGTAAACAGCATTCACACAAACCAAACAGCCTGAACTCTGACATCAAACAGTATATTTAAGCATGAACAGTACAAAATTATATTATGGAAATAAAAAGATTATTATATATTTTACATATATTTTCCACTTAAAAACAAATCACTGTGTTACTTGCTGTTTGTTTGTAATTATTTGTGAAATTTACCAGCAATTTCTGAGTGAAAATTGTTTCAAAGTAAATTTTACCATTTTTTTTTCAGTGTAATACTTACTGATCATACATCATTAAAAAGTATTATGCATTAAAACATGCAAAATTGGGTGCTTTAATGCATTTTACTCTTTTGAGAATGAGTGATTTCTACCTACGGAGCCATGCATATGACATGCAGGAAAAAAATAGTGGGCTAAATCATGTGCACGCTTTACTAAGTCGTTCCCTTGATTTATAAATCGTGCACATGATTTATTTTCGTTCCCTCGATTTACTAAATTGTGTGCACGCTTTACTAAGTCGTGCAAGATTTACTTTTTTTTTTCCTGCTTGTCGTGTGCAGGGCTCAGTATCTACCACAGCATTTTAGACAAACATCTGTTTATTTTTTAGAAATAGCATTTAAAACAAATTTGATTCCTGTCATAATCTGTGTGTTTTATTTTTATGTTTTCTCATCAGTCACATGTTTCTGTTTGTTCTATTTTCTTGCCACTATCTGTTACCATGGACATTCATTAACGATCACACCTGTTTGTATTAGCCTGGGTATTTAAGTGTTTCTCTTTAGTTCTCTGTCATTGTCCGGTATAGTTTGTGTGTGCGTGTTACATATGCTGTTACATTGCCTTTGCTGTCTTGGATTATCCTGTTTACTTTGTTTATTAAACTGAACTTTGATTATTATCTATCTTCATCTTCCTTGGACCAAATACATTACAGAATTCCAGACCGAATATAAAGATGGAATTTGCTGCAGCATTTTCTGCCCTCAGGAAGAGCTTTCTTTCATGGAATATTCGTTTCAATTTTGCAAGCTTGCCCAGCAGATTACCTTCCATGATGAGACTCTAAAGTCTCTGTTTTGGATTAGGGGCAAATTACAACCACCCAGTAGACCTCCCAGACATTAAAGGGGACACGGAGGGAAGCTGTCCTCAAATGTCTGGTGAGCATTTACCCCCAACTGGAACTATCCGCCACACAGCCAAGCCAAGAGCAAGACCCAGCACCCACGCCCACTGAACAGTGAACACACCGAAGACTGAGAGACCCATGGTGATCATGCCTGAGCTGATGCCCACTATGGAGCTAAAGCCAGAAGCCACCATATCATCTGTCCCAGTAGGAGTATTGGTAAAGCTGGGCTTTGATGAGTGGCTGATTGACTGGTAAAAGGAGATATAGCATCCCACCCTGCCCACCCACGAACATATTTTACTCCCAGTTCCTTCCTGTAGAGNGTGTATGTTCGTCACCTCTGGTCCTGCCTAGCACAAAGCCTCTGTCATTGCCCTATATGGAGATTGTGTTGTCATCACCGATCACACTCAACCTCTCTCTCTCTCTCACCTATTCTTCAACATCCAGCCAGTCCTTCAGCCCTGTCCTCACTGGTTCCCTACAGCCCCTCATCTTTTACTCTGACACATTGCTGTGAGGAAAAGCCTCAGGTCCTGCGGTTGCTAGCTTCGGCAAGTAAAGTGGATCCCCCAGCTTCACATCCAGCCACTGATGCCATCACTCCACCACAGCATATCAACCTGTCGGCTCCCCTTTGACTCCTCCCTCCCTCTGTTCCACCAGAGACCTTTGGCCTTACGGCTAAAGCCAGAAGCCACCTTGGTTAGCCGTCACCCTGCCTACACCATGAACCTTCCGCTCTCTCCACCCATTCGTCTTCAGCAGGCTCCACCTTCTCCCCGGCTCCGCCTAGGTTCTCTGTCACACCGGCTCTACCACCGTCCTCAGGCACTCTGTCGTCCTCGTACGCTCATCACCACTGCTCCGCACAGGTCTCCAGTGCCATTGGAATCACTCAGTCCCATCTGGTCTTGGTTTCAAGATTCCACCATGGCTCCTCCCTCCATCGACTCCACTGCCAGCCATCTGGGTCCTTCTGTCTACTATCCTTCCTGGTTCCAGCCCTTCATCCACACCCCTAATACCTGCTCACCATTTTACGGCATGAGGCCACACCTTCCCGTGGGGGCGTTATGTCACAATCTGTGGGTTTAGTTTTGTTTTCATGGACTTTTAGTTTTTCACATCAGTTCTGTTTTCCTGCCACTATCTGTTACCATGGACATTCATGATCACACCTGTTTGTAATCTGTTCATCATTAGCCTGGGTATTATTTAAGTTCCTCTTTAGGAACTTAAGGCTGTAGTTTTTCTCTGAGCTTGTGCAAGGTTTTCAATCAAACAAGAATCCAAAGAATCCTGCCCATAACTACATTCTTCTTTTGAAGATTGTGTTAAGAGATAAATCAACTTTAAATAGCAAAATTGTGGACTTTAACTGTATTTTGTGGAGGTTTTTGGCTTCAGGTGAACTTTGGGCCTAACAGGCCTTTGATGACCAAACCATGCCACCTAAAGCAATAACCAACAATGTCGAGGAATATGTTACCATGGCTCAAGTGCGTGAATTGTTGGAACAGCAAAAAGACTTCTACAGAACATTGCTTGAACAACAAGAAAAAAGTTTCAAAACCTGCGTACAAATCATTGTTGATTCTTCAAACAGGAGGATTGATGACCTGTCAAAGCAAGTTTATGATTTTAAGGTGAGTCTAGAAACGACTCAAAAAGAACTTGATGATCTTAAAATCAAATGTAAAACTTGATCTACAAATTGTAATGAAACGTCTCAGGTAACGTATGTAACCGTGGTTCCCTTTCGATACTTCACTCGTACTGCGTATGGGGGAAAAGTCTCCCTTTTTCCCCGCTACTGAAGCCTTTTCAATAA
>RJVU01008328.1:801596-838160 GCA_003731715.1 Anabarilius grahami | reverse complement strand
CAAAATCATCAGTATTAAAACAATAAAAGACCTGAAATATTTCAGTTGGTGTGCAATGAATCTAAAATATATGAAAGTTTAATTTTTATCATTACATTATGGAAAATAATGAACTTTATCACAATATGCTAATTTTTTGAGAAGGACCTGTATATATAGCACATTCATTTTTATTTTGATATTATTTTTATTATTTTTATTTTATATAGGCTATGGCTATATATGGTGTTTTGCAACAAATTCATCTGCCACTGCCACTTAGAAGTTGGTCAAGTAACTTATTACAAGTCACTAATCACAAACTTATCACGTAACAAATGCACATGATCATCTTTGCCTGAAATCAATTAAACAACATATGCTAATCCTTTTGCTTATTCTTTCTTGTTTCTATTTTAGGATGCCCATCCTGAGGTTACTAGAGACTTGTCCAGCTGCAATTTAGATATTGTTTCACTTGTGAAGACTGCAGATGATGCCAACAATGCATGGGCTTACAAGACTGCCATAATAATGTGCTTGTAATCACAATCATTGTGATCACAAGCTGTTTTTATTGTCTTGATAATGCTTCTTTTATAAAAGTGGTGCTAACTACAAAGTAACGCTTAGTAGTAATGCTAATTACTAGTGTGAAACTAGTTTCTCTACTGGGTTAAACTCAGGGTTTAGAACAATAATAACCAAGGGTTAAGTGCAGTGTGAAAAGCCCTATTGACAGGAACAGAACAAGGTTTAACAATCCATGACAAATATTACTGTAAGTTCTTAAGGTGTTTTGGAATAATTATGCTACTAATTTTTGAAGAAAAAAAAGTAACTGAATAGTAATAGTAACAGTCAAGCATGTGTACTTTCAATCGTCAGATAGAACCTTGGTATTCTAAGCATACATTCTAGTGGAGATTTTAGCAGAGGCTCTCCATGGTGCCTCCTCTAAAACATCTTTCATATGGCTGTTCAAAAGCACTGGGTATCTTCTCTGTTTGGCTCTCAACTTTAGTTCTTTTTGAAAGAGAGGATCTCTTAATGAAAGTGAAAGAAAGTCATATGCAGGTCTCTGATGGAAGACATGAAAGTGGAATTAGATAATTAATACTGTGAGACACGCGAAAACCAAGAAGTTAAAAGGAATTAAATAAAAGAGACCGAATCACTGAATCATTATTGTTTGCTTTACCAACTTCATAAAACATATGAAAAATCAATGGATGTGTGCTTTCTGATTACTTCATGTATTCACTGATAAGTCATCACCATGTTTGCTGATGATATTTCAATTTTTTAGACTGCTTTTTTGAGAGTTTCAAGTTGCTTTT
This sequence comes from Anabarilius grahami, assembly GCA_003731715.1. Lineage (NCBI taxonomy): Eukaryota > Metazoa > Chordata > Actinopteri > Cypriniformes > Xenocyprididae > Anabarilius > Anabarilius grahami. Next base: position 836,841 of record RJVU01008328.1, on the reverse strand, counting down.
CTTTTTTAGACTCCAAAATAAATAAATAAATAAAATATGAACAAAATAAATAAATAAATAAAATATGAACAAAAAATCAACAATTTACTGTAGCTACTCTCACTCAGTGTTCATTTATCAGTTGAAAATCAGGACAAATTAAATGACCTAATAGTTAAAGGGTTCATGAACTGAGAAATCTATTTTTCCATCTTTTGACAAATGAGAGGTCATTGTACTATAAAAATATCCTGTANGGAACAGAACAAGGTTTAACAATCCATGACAAATATTACTGTAAGTTCTGAAGGTGTTTTGGAATAATTATGCTACTAATTTTTGAAGAAAAAAAAGTAACTGAATAGTAATAGTAACAGTCAAGCATGTGTACTTTCAATCGTCAGATAGAACCTTGGTATTCTAAGGTCATTGTACTATAAAAATATCCTGTAAGTTTTCAGAATTCAAAACAGCTTTTTTTGAAACCAAGCTCCCGAAGGGGGCGTGGCATATTTTTTCATTTGTACTGAGTTCAATTTAGGTATGATTTAACTGTTAAATCATACCTAACTGTTAAATTAATTTTTTTTAATAACTAAAAGAATGTTAAACATTCAATCTTTACTTTTTCGGTAGCAATTTTCTATCTACATGTCTCATCCATGAGGATTGTTGAGAACCAGAACCAAGCTGACTGAGCAAGTTGAACTTTAGCTATAGTGTGAGTCACTTTTTTAATATGCCCGACACCAGATAACCGATAACGCTAGACTGACATTCTCAAAAAATGTATTCATACCCTCCATACTGGCTACCAGTCCCTTAATACCACCTGCACACTCGACACTGTTTATTTTAGCCTTTTTTTGGTTTTCTTAGATGCTCAGAACTCGCTATCACTTCCAAATTCGACCCAAAAGTCCACCCCGTCATCTCAGACTTACTTAATAGCGAAACAATGACATATTTGATTACAGTTTTTTCAACTGCTTACACACACAAAATCCTTACTTGTCACACAATTTCTGAAACCTGACACTCAAACAGCAGAACCACACACCAAATCTGTGAAACCATACATTAATTCTCGGCCTTTGACTAATTTTTCAGTTTCATAAAACACTTTTTGCAAAACACAACACACAATTCTCTATGTAACTGTTACGTCCCCCTGGCGTCTAGGGGATATGGAGACGTAACACAAGAAAAAATTAACTATTAAAGTGCTGTTAAAAGGAATGTACTCATTTATTAAGGAGATGTGATGTGTGTAATACATAAGGAACAGGCAGAGAGGAAAACGTCTCGGGCTACTTATGTAACCCTGGTTCCCTGAATAGGGAACGCCTCTGCGTGATTGTGTCGTGAAGCACTTGTGTATCTAACCAATAATGTGACGAGACGTCAGAAGCGGGTGACGTCACTGACCAGGAAACTATAAAGCATACCCAGAACAAAGAACGCTAGCTTCTAGATTATGGCTGAAGCAAGCGACGCAGCGTCTCGTTCCCTATTCAGGGAACCAGGGTTACATAAGTAACCCGAGACGTTCCCTTTCATGGGAACTGTCGACGCTGCGTCATTACGTATTTGGAACCCTGTCCCAACTACGCCGTAGTATCAAGTACCTGTCTGTTATCTTTGAGACAGAACTGATGACCCCGGAGTGGAGCTGACATCCAGGTTGTAAAACCTAAGAAATGTGTGCTGGGATGACCATCCAGCTGCATCACATATATCATTGATGGATACTCCTGACATTAGAGCCTTTGAGGCCGCCATACCCCTGGTAGAGTGGGCACGGACAGCTAATGGAGATAGCTGTCCGGCCGCCTCGTAAGCAAGTGAGATAGCCTCGACCACCAACTTGCTCATCCTCTGCTTAGATGCTGTGCCTCCTTTCTTAGGAGACCCGTAACACACGAACAGTTGGTCTGTTTTACGCCACAGGGCAGCTCTGTGGCCGTATGTATCTAAAGCCCTCACTGGGCAGAGCAGATTGAGTTTCTCCTGATCCAGACTTGTAAATGGAGGAGGACAGAAGGCCTGGAGTACAATGGGACCCGGGACGTTGGTGGGGACCTTAGGCACATAGCCCGGTCTAGTGTGCAGGAAAGCTTTGAACATTCCAGGCGCAAATTCCAAACACGAAGGAGCAACTGAAAGTGCTGGAAGATCTCCTATTCTTTTAAGCGATGAAATAGCCAATAGAAATATGGTTCCCTTTCGTGGGAACTGTCGATGCTGCGTAGAACGCATTGGGAACCTTCTGCGTAATGTCGTCACTGAAGCACTCCTTTATCTAACCAATCGCGTAGCGAGACGTCAGAGACGGGTGACGTCACGGACCAGGAACTATAAAGCATACCCGGATGCAGAGCACACTAGCTTCTGTTGTCTTCAGCAAGCTCTCCATGTTATCTTGTGTGTCTTATTTGGTGTTGTTTGTCTCGCTATATTGCCACAAAAACAAGATCTCTTCATCTGAGGACAAGAGTATCAGTGCACCACATATATATATATATTATATCGTGAAATAAGACACGTTCAAAATGGCGGAAGGCAGACGATATAAACAGTGTGTACATCCCTGTACCAGATATATCACGGACGGGGATACACACGAAATGTGTGTCGTTTGCCTGGGGGTTGAGCATGCACAGGCAGCTCTCGAGGGAGCTGTCTGTGTTCACTGTGANGATGTCGTCACTGAAGCACTCCTGTATCTAACCAATCGCGTAGCGAGACGTCAGAGACGGGTGACGTCACGGACCAGGAACTATAAAGCATACCCGGATGCAGAGCACACTAGCTTCTGTATTCTTCAGCAAGCTCTCCATGTTATCTTGTGTGTCTTATTTGGTGTTGTTTGTCTCGCTATATTGCCACAAAAACAATATCTCTTCGTCTGAGGACAAGAGTATCAGTGCACCACATATATATATATATTATATCGTGAAATAAGACACGTTCAAAATGGCGGAAGGCAGACGATATAAACAGTGTGTACATCCCTGTACCAGATATATCACGGACGGGGATACACACGAAATGTGTGTCGTTTGCCTGGGGGTTGAGCATGCACAGGCAGCTCTCGAGGGAGCTGTCTGTGTTCACTGTGAGAAGCTCACCCTCAGAGTGTTGAGATCTCACTCTTTAATAATAAAGAGGGTGTTCCGGTTGGCGTTCCCCGCGGATCGGGTCCCGCTGCCGCCGAGGCACAGCGCCGACTTCATCCGTGGGGTTCGCAAATGGAGCTATATCACGGACGGGGATACACACGAAATGTGTGTCGTTTGCCTGGGGGTTGAGCATGCACAGGCAGCTCTCGAGGGAGCTGTCTGTGTTCACTGTGAGAAGCTCACCCTCAGAGTGTTGAGATCTCGCCGGGCACTCTTTAATAATAAAGAGGGTGTTCCGGTTGGCGTTCCCCGCGGATCGGGTCCCGCCGCGGCCGAGGCACAGCGCCGACTTCATCCGTGGGGTTCGCAAATGGAGCTGGCAGAGGGGGTGGAGACGGGCCAAGCCTTATCTCGCCCTTTACCTGCCAGCCCCAGTGTCCCTTCTCAGGCGGTGGAAGCACGCATTGCGGTTTCTTCCCCCCAGAGAGAGGCACCGGCGCTTTACCTCTCTTCCTCCGAGGAGGTTGATGTGATGAGCGTCGAGACTGCATACGAGGAGCTCCTGGAGGTAGTGACCAGGCCTGCGGCCAAATTAAAAATCGATTGGCCGGCTGAGCAGGCAGAGGCAAGACCTAAAAGCAAGCTGGATGAGCGCTTCCTGCCCGCTCGGTCACTACCCCAGCGTCGGGGTCTGCCTTTCTTCCCCGATCTCCACACCGAGGTGTCGAGATCACGGAGAAAGCCAGTACAGTATCGTGTGTTCAGCCCCCAGACGACAGTCTATAGTAATATCGTGGGGCTGAAACAACACGGATATGCAACGATGCCTCGGGTTGAAGAGACGCTTGCGGGCTATCTCTCACCCGAGACAGCATCGTCGCTGAAGTTGCCCACCAAGCCCCTGAGAACTACATCTAGCTTGGTGGGCAAGGCATATGCGGCAGCAGGTCAGGCGGCAGCAGGTCAGGCGGCGGCATGTTTACATACCATGTCGCTGCTCCAAGCATATCAGGCTGACCTGCTGGGGGAAGTTGATGAAAATGGGGAGGCCACATTCGAGTGCATCCACGAGATCAGGATGGCAACTGATCTCGCTCTCCGTGCCACCAAGGAGACGGCCAAAGAAATCGGCCGATCTATGGCAGGCTTGGTGGCTACGGAGAGGCACTTGTGGCTGAACCTCTCGGACATCAGGGAACGAGACAAAGCTGCCCTGATGGACGCGCCGCTGTCTCCTGTGGGCCTCTTCGGCGACGCTGTTACATCAGTCGTCGAGAGGTTCCAGGAGGTTAAAAAACAATCTGCGGCGTTCCAGAGGTTCCTCCCCCGTCGTTCAAAAATTCCCCCAGAGGTTGCTGAGCGGGAGCAGCCTCGGCCATCTACGAGCTCCTCGGCGCACCACAGAGCGCAACAAAAAGTGAGCGTGGCCGCCCGTGCTCCCCCGCAGAAAGCCTGGGGATCGGGTAGGTCCGCTCAAAGCAAGCCTTCCAAGGGTAAGACGGACCTGTGGGCCGTTATATCGCGAGGAAGGCTTCAAAGCGGTCCTGACATCTGTGGGTCAGGAACCGATGAGGGTGGCCCCCTCCGAAGGAAGCCGGGGAAAAATATATCTGTCCCCCGCTCCCCTTCGGTGCCCTCAGGGGACCGGTCTGCTAACTCTGCCACCCAGTGTGCGTCAGGGCGCAGCGGTCTCCACCGACCCTCCTTAGTAGATTTTATGGCAGAATGGAAACTTCTACCAAATATATCGAAATGGGTGCTGCTCATCATAGAAATGGGCTACAGAATCCAGTTCGGGTCTCGCCCGCCCAGATTCAACGGGGTCCTCCTCACAGTGGTGACCCCAGAGCAGTCTCTGGTTATGGAACAAGAGGTTATGACACTTTTGCAAAAAGGAGCTATAGAAAGGGTTCCTCCTCCCAGCAAGCTGTCAGGCTTTTTACAGCCATTACTTCATCGTTCCGAAGAAGGATGGGGGACTACGTCCTATCATAGATTTAAGTGTGTTAAATCGCTCAATTCAAAATCTCAAGTTCAAGATGCTTACACTCAAACAGATTATTCCACAGATCAGGTCCGAGGACTGGTTTGTGGCAATAGACCTGAAAGATGTGTACTTTCATGTGTCCATCCATCCTTCTCACAGGAAGTTCCGAAGGTTTGCTTCGGGGGCGAAGCTTACCAGTACAGGGTTCTTCCGTATGGCCTATCATTATCTCTTGCCGTACCCCCTGCATACTTGTGAGTGCTTGCTTCAGACTTATCCCAGAAGCTAGTGTGCTCTGCATCCGGGTATGCTTTATAGTTCCTGGTCTGTGACGTCACCCGTCTCTGACGTCTCGCTACGCGATTGGTTAGATACAGGAGTGCTTCAATGACGACATCACGCAGAAGGTTCCCAATGCATTCTACGCAGCGTCTCGTTCCCTACTCAGGGAACCAGGGTTACATCTGTAACCTGAGACATTTTTAAGGTGAGGAATTTTTTTCAGAAACTTCCTCTAGTGGTTCGAAGGGAGCCTCAGCTAACCCTTCTAGTACCACGGCCAAGTCCCAGGCCGGAGTCCTTGTACGCACTGAAGGCCTCAGCCTCAGGGTACCACGGAGGAAGCATATAACAAGGGGGTCTCGACCGACCGAGGAATCCCCCAGAGGAGCATGATAGGCCGAAATGGCCGCAACATAAACCTTCAAGGTTGAAGGAGATAAACCATCCGAGAATTTTTCTTGGAGAAATTGAAGCACAAGGCTAATAGAAGAGTGGACGTGGTCCACACTGCGTTGTCTACACCAAGTAGAGAACAGTTTCCACTTGTATTCATACAGCTTCCTCGTAGAGGGAGCTCTGGAGTGGAGAATGGTCTCCACAACCTCAGTTGGGAGACCAGCATCTATGAGCCTGGCCCCCTCAGAGGCCAGGCCCACAGTCTCCATAATTCTAGGCGTGGATGAATTATCATGCCGCCCGCTTGAGACAGGAGGTCCTGCCTGAGAGGAAGCTCCATCGGGGAGCCGTCTAGAAGTGACACTAGGTCTGAGAACCATATCCTGGTTGGCCAGTACGGGGCTACCAATATTAGACTGACCCCTTCCTGGCGTACTTTCTCCAGAACTCCCGGGAGCAGAGCGAACGGGGGAAATGCCTCGGCCACGTCTGTACAATAGCATCTAGACCCAATGGTGCTGGATGCGTTAGGGAGAATCACAGTGGACACTGGGTTGATTCTCCCGAAGCAAATAGGTCGACTTCCGCTTGACCGAAATTTTTCCAAATGAGCTCCACCACCTCGGGATGGAGCCTCCATTCCCCGGGCCTCGGCCCCTGCCTCGACAGGGCGTCTGCTCCCACATTTTTGATGCCCTGGGATGTAAGGTGCTCTCAGTTAGAGGAGCTTCCCATGAGCCCAGAGGAGGATCCGACGGGCCAATTTGCAAAGTTGGCGAGACCGCAGACCCCCCTGATGGTTGATATATGAGACCACCGACATGTTGTCCGTGCGGACCAACACGTGATGGTCCCTCAGGTCTGGGAGGAAGTATTTTATTGCAAGAAATACTGCCATCATTTCCAGCCGATTTATGTGCCAGGAACGCTGATGGTTGACCCTGAGCTGAGCGACCACTCATGATCGCCCCCCAGCCCGTGAGGGAAGTCTCAGTGGAGCCAGAGCTGCATCCACGCACTTCGTAAATGTGCGGGGTGATAGGGATAGGCCAAAAGGAAGAACCCTGTATTGGTAAGCTTTGCCCCCGAAAGCAAACCTGAGGAACTTCCTGTGCTGAGGATGGATGGACACATGAAAGTCCTCGGACCTGATCTGTGGGATAATCTGTTTGAGTGTTAGCATCTTGAACTTGAGCTTTTGTACAGATTGATTTAGCACACGTAAATCTATGATCGGACGTAGTCCTCCATCCTTCTTTGGAACAATGAAGTAACGGCTGTAGAACCCTGACAGCTTGCTGGGAGGAGAAACCCTTTCTATAGTTCCTTTTTGCAAAAGCGTCATAACCTCCTTTTCCATTACCAGAGACTGCTCGGGGGCCACCACTGTGGGAAGGACCCCATTGAACTGGGGTGGGCGAGACCCTGAATTTTGTAACCCTTTTTTATTGTGAGCAGCACCCATTTTTAAATATTTGGAAGAAGTTTCCATTCTGCCAGAAAATTTACTAAGGGATCCAGTCTCTCGAGACTGGCCTCTGGTGTTTTTTGAGCACTTGATTTGGCGCCCTGAAGCGGCGAACCGGCAAAGAACAGCCAAATCAAGTGATGACCGGCTGAACCTCCTCGGAGGGTCGGTGGAGACCGCTGCGCCCTGAAGCACACTGGGTGGCAGGGTTAGCAGAACGGCCCCCTGAGGGCGCCGAACAGGAGTGGGTACTAAGTATTTTAATACCCGACCCTCTCCGGAGGGGGCTGCCTCCAAAGTCCCGCGCCACTGGTGTCAGGACCTCTTCGAAGCCTTCTTGGTGATAATAACAGTCCGCAGATCTGTCTTACCCTACAAAGACTTCAGCTGTGTCGCCTGTCCCTGTCTCCAAGCTTTCTGAGGGGGAGCACGGGTGGCGACACTTTCTTTGGATGACCGGTCAGACCAGTGCCCTGAAACGGTGAACCGGCAGGGACCATCTGAACTGACCGCTCTACAAACCTCCTCTTCTTGGAGGAACACTGAAAACTGCTGCGCCCTGAAGAACACGAGGTGGCAGGGTTGGCAGACCGGTCTCCTTACTTTTCTTTTAAATTCCTCGGAATTTAATGTATTCAATATTTCATTTAGCTACAAGCTACAAGAGGATCTGCATTCTGTAAGTGTTTTTTGTGTTGTTTCTAGTTTGATTTCAGTGGCGTGTATTTTGCTAGGAAGTGTGTTTACTGCAAAATCGCGTTTGTTCTCGTTTCGCTCTGAGTCAGCAAGGCGTGGCCAAAGCCAGCTTTAGCATATAAACAGTTGTTATTTAAAATTCAATAGAGAGAACCATTCAAGCTACAAGAGGATCTGCATTCTGTAAGTGTTTTTTGTGTTGTTTCTAGTTTGATTTCAGTGTCGTGTATTTTGCTAGGAAGTGTGTTTACTGCAAAATCGCGTTTGTTCTCATTTCGCTCTGAGTCAGCAAGGCGTGGCCTGCTGAACTAACTAACATTGTAAGAAGTTGGTATAACTGTGTAGTCTACCGCGGTAGCCCTTGTGTGAAGCCCTCCTCGTGTGAAGACCGAAGAGTGTAAAGACCAGCGACTCTACCTGTGCGACTCCACCGAGCAACGACACCGGCAAGGCACTTGAGTATTGCACTTTTCTTTTTCCTTTCCTTCCTCTTCATACAGTGCTCTTGTCTGTCTTTTGACCTGTTTTAGATATGTGCTTCCAAATTCCCACTATTACTAACACTCGTAAATCGCGTGCTACACGTTGGAGGCAGTGCAACCATAACAACCTGTGTATATTACCCATGTCATCTAGTACATTACTTTCTATTTCTATTGGGCTCTGGAATTGTCAGTCCGCTGTAAACAAGGCAGACTTCATCACAGCTATTGCTGCTTATTCAGGTTTCCATCTCATGGCTCTGACTGAGACATGGATCAAACCAGAGGACACTGCCACACCGGCAGCCCTCTCCTCTAATTTCACTTTCTCTCACACCCCACGCCAGATTGGGAGGGGTGGTGGTACTGGTTTGCTTATGTCCAGTGAATGGAAGTTCAATCCTTTACCATCTCTCTCTGACAATGGCTCTTTTGAATCACATGCAATTACCATCACCTACCCTACTAAAATCCATGTTGTAGTTGTTTATCGTCCTCCAGGTCAGCTAGGTAACTTCTTGGAGGAGTTGGATGTGTTACTCTCATCCTTCCCTGAGGATGATACTCCTCTGCTAGTACTTGGAGATTTCAACATCCATCTAGACAAACCTCAGGCTGCTGACTTCCACACTCTGCTTGCCTCATTTGACCTCAAGCGAGTGGCTACCTCAGCTACCCACAAATCAGGTAACCAATTGGACCTCATCTACACACGCTGTGGCTCCACCGACAATGTACTGGTTACTCCACTACACACCTCTGACCACTTTCTCATCACTTTTACACTCAACCTGACCCCTAACTCAACACGCACTCCACCACATGTTACTTTTCGGCGAAACCTACGCTCCCTCTCACCATCCCACCTATCCTCTTTGGTCTCATCCACACTTCCTCCCCCTAACCAGTTCTCATCACTGGACACTAACAATGCTACTGACACTCTTTGCACCACTCTAACATCTTGCTTAGATGACTTCTGCCCCCTTTTAACCAGACCAGCCCGCGCCACCCCCTCTGCCCCCTGGCTCTCTGATGCTCTCCGTGAGCATCGGTCTAGACTCAGGGCTGCAGAGAGGAAGTGGTGCAAATCTAAAGATCCTACTGACCTTAGCTCATATCAGTCACTCCTTTCTTCTTTCTCTACTGATGTCTCCAATGCTAAAACCTCGTACTATCACACTAAAATTAACAATTCAACTGACTCCCGCACACTTTTCAAAACCTTCTCATCTCTTCTTTGCCCTCCTCCCCTCCCTTCCACATCAGCTCTTACAGCCGATGACTTTGCCACATTCTTCACACATAAAATAACAACCATCAGCGGCCAATTCTCCACACCACACACTGACAATAACATCTTAACGGAAAACACACAAACCCTCCCCTCCTTCTCCATGCTATCTGAGGCAGAGGTTTCAAAACTCATCCTCTCCAATCACCCTACTACCTGTCCGCTAGACCCTATCCCCACTCATCTTCTTCAGGCCATCTCCTCCTCAATTCTACCTGCACTCACTCACATTATCAATTCTTCCCTTCAAACTGGAACATTTCCCACAGCTTTTAAGCAGGCTAGGGTTACCCCACTGCTTAAAAAACCAACTCTGAATCCAGCACTTCTAGAAAACTACAGACCAGTATCCCTTCTTCCTTTCATTGCTAAGACACTTGAGAGAGTTGTATTCAACCAACTGTCTACTTATCTCACACAGAACAACCTCCTTGACGACCACCAGTCTGGTTTCAAGAGTGGCCACTCAACTGAGACTGCCCTGCTCTCAGTCACTGAAGCCCTGAGACTGGCACGAGCAACTTCAAAATCATCAGTACTCATCTTGCTGGATCTGTCTGCTGCTTTTGACACAGTTAACCACCAGATTCTCCTGTCAACACTCATTTCGAAAGGCATCTTTCGAAATGAGTCTTACCTCTCAGGTTGGTCCTTCAGGGTATCATGGAGTGGTGAGGTGTCCAAGTCACATCATCTTGCTACTGGGGTACCTCAGGGCTCTGTGCTTGGACCACTTCTCTTCTCCATCTACATGTCATCACTAGGATCTGTCATTCAAGATCATGGTTTCTCCTATCACTGTTACGCCGATGACACACAACTCTACCTCTCATTCCAACCAGATGATCCGACGGTTGCTGGTCGCATCGCAGCCTGCCTGACAGCCATTTCTGCCTGGATGAAGGACCACCACCTTCAACTCAACCTTGCAAAAACGGAAGTGCTTGTGGTCGGTGCCAACCCAACACTTCATCATAACCTTTCAATTCAACTTGGGTCGTCAACCATTACTCCGTCCAGGACAGGAACCTTGGAGTGGTGATGGATGATTGTTTAAGCTTCACAGATCACGTTGCAACAACAGCCCGGTCCTGCAGATTTGCCTTGTACAACATCAGGAAGATTAGACCCTTCCTATCGGAGCATTCCACACAAACTCTTGTCCAAGCTCTTGTTCTATCCAGACTGGACTACTGTAATGCTCTCTTGGCTGGCCTTCCAGCATGCACTATCAAGCCTCTACAACTGATCCAGAATGCTGCAGCAAGACTGGTCTTCAACGAACCGAAGAGAGCGCACGTCACTCCTCTCTTCATCAGTCTGCATTGGCTGCCAGTAGCTGCTCGCATCCAATTCAAGGCTCTGATGTTTGCCTACAGAACGACCGCTGGCTCTGCACCGCTATACCTTAACTCACTACTTCAGACTTACATGCCCTCCAGAAACTTGCGTTCTGCAAGTGAACGGCGCCTTGTGGTGCCATCACAAAGGGGAAAAAAATCTCTCTCACGGACCTTCTCCGGGTCTGTTCCTGGCTGGTGGAATGACCTGCCGCGCTCTATGCGAGCAGCTGAGTCTCTAGCCATTTTCAAAAAAATACTAAAGACATATCTTTTTCGTCAGTACTTGACCCAGTAATAGTAGAACTTACTTTGATTTATATTCTTCTTCCATCTATTTGTGTATTTTATATATATATATATAAAAAAAAAAGCACTTTACTGACATAACTGTGACTTCACACAGCACTTACATACTGTTGTTCTCATGTTGAGTTTGATTTGATTCTACTGTTCTCATTTGTAAGTCGCTTTGGATAAAAGCGTCTGCTAAATGACTAAATGTAAATGTAAAATTTAATCCTCAAATTAAATGCAGCTGAATATATTAGAATACAAAAAGAATTATAGCTCGTAATAGTTCGCAAGGGATTTTAGGGAAAGAGAGAAAGGGAAACTCCCGTCTGTTCAGTTCCCTCCAAATTTAAATACATTATATATATATATATATATATATAGAATCAGAATCAGAATCAGAAAGAGCTTTATTGCCAGGTATGTTGTTTACACATACTAGGAATTTGTTTTAGTGACAGAAGCTCCACAGTGCAACAGAGTGACAGCGACAAGACACGACACATAATAAAAAGAATANGATCCTCTCCGGAGGGGGCTGCCCTCATAGGCTTTTAAATTCCTCGGAATTTAATGTATTCAATATTTCATTTAATCCTCAAATTAAATGCAGCCAGCTTTTTTTGAATGACAGGCTGAATATATTAGAATAGCCTACAAAAAGAATTATAGCTCGTAATAGTTTGCAAGGGATTTTAGGGAAAGAGAGACAGGGAAACTCCCGTCTGCTCAGTTCTCTCCAAATATAAATACATTATATATATTACGGACACGTAATCTATGCGCAGCCTAGGCAAACACGAGATCCGAGCCGTATATTCTTTCTTGCCGACTTAATCTATGCGTTGCCTAGGCAAACGCGAGATCCGAGCCATATATTCTTTATTGAAGACTCAATCCACACGCTGCTTCGGCAAACCTGAGATCCGAGCCTTGCATTAGACTTTTATTCCCTCGAAAATAAAGCCAACAGGAGGGGAGCTAAAAAACTCCCGCTAGTGCATACTTCTCTTTACACTTCGGGATATTTTTATGAATGAACACTGTCAGCTGTGAGCTGACGTGCATGCTCCACTCCCAGCAAACAACACATAAATCGTGTGCATCCCCACTCGCTTTGTAGTGTAGCACAGGGAGGAACGCGATTCAAACTGCTGTTCACTATTGATTTGTTTTGATGTTAGAATAATAAACGTGTGATTTTGAAACACGATATGTGTGTGAGGTGGTGAGTCCTCAGATCGATATCACAATGTCCATCTCCTCAGAGCTGGACATGTGAAGTACCGGTGCCTCAACAGCTCTGAACCTGGCAGGTAAGGGCAGAGAAAGGGCGCAGAGAAAGGGCGCAGAGAAAGGGCGCCCGTCTCTAACCCCTCTGTCAGATCGATTTGTGAACCCCACGAATGGAGCCGCCGCTCGGCCTCAGCAGAAGCGGGACCCGATCCGCGGAGAACACTGGCCGCGGAATCCTCTTTTATATCAAGAGTGATCTCAGTGTCCTGAGAGTAAGTTTTTCACCATAGACAGCTCCCTCGAGAGCTGCCTGGGCATGCTCAACTCCCATTCAACTGCTGTTTTTCGCCATAATACGTGTCTTATATATATATTTATATACAGCTATGGAAAAAATTAAGAGACCACTTAACATTGATTTCTGAACTTGGAGTGGTCTCTTAATTTTTTCCATAGCTGTATATATATATCAGAATCAGAATCAGAATGTGCTTTATTCGCCAGGTGTGCACAAACACACCAGGAATTTGTTGTGGTTTTCTACAGAAGCTCTTGGTACACACATACATATGACATGAGAACAGAAACATTTAAATAAGTAAACTAAGAAAATAATAAATAAGTAAAATAAAATAAATAATAATACTAATGTGGTATACAGCTGGAACAGAAGACATACAGATTTGTATTGTATATACAGCAGGGTGAGTAGAATATATATATTTACACAACTAATTTTGTACTCTCTCTCAAGTACTGAAAGTGAATACTAAAACGGGTAATTGCTATGTTAGCTGTTTAAGCTGGAGATAGCGTTGGGGGAAAAACTGTTCTTATGCCTAGATGTTCTAGTGCACAGAGATCTGTAACGTCTGCCTGAGGGCAGAAGTGCAAAAAGGTTGTGTCCAGGGTGAGAGGGGTCTGTGATGATGTTACCTGCCCGTTTCTTCACTCTGGCATTGTACAAGTCCTGAAGGTTGGGCAGGTGCATACCAATTATCCTTTCAGCTGTCCTAACAATCCGTTGGAGTCTTCTTATATCTGATTTGCTGGCTGACCCAAACCAAACAGTTATAGAAGTGCACAGAACTGACTCAATAACAGCTGAGTAAAACTGTGTCAGCAGCTCCTGTGGCAGGTTGAACTTCCTCAGCTGGCGAAGGAAGTATAGTCTCTGCTGTGCCTTTTTTGCAGTGGAGTCAATGTGATTGTCCCACTTCAGGTCCTGAGAGATGGTGGTGCCCAGGAACCTGAATGACTCCACTGCCTCCACAGTGCTGTTCATGATGCTGAGAGCAGGGGGGTTTCTCCTAAAGTCCACTCTCATCTCCACTGTCTTGAGCGTGTTGAGCTCCAGGTTGTTAAGACTGCACCAGACAGCCAGCTGTTCAACCTCCAGTCTGTAAGCAGACTCGTCTCTGTCCCGGATAAGGACGATGACTGTGGTGTCATCTGCGAACTTCAGGAGCTTGACAGAGGGGTCTTTAGAGGTTCAGTGTAGAGGGAGAAGAGCAGTGGGGAGAGAACACAGCCCTGAGGAGCTCCAGTGCTGATGGTGCGGGTGCTGGATGTGAGTTTTCCCAGCCTCACTAGCTGCTGCCTGTCTGTCAGGAAGCTGGTGATCCACTGACAGATGGAGGTGGGTACAGAGAGCCGGGTCAGTTTATTCTGGAGGGTATCCGGGATTATGGTGTTGAAAGCCGAACTGAAGTCCACAAACAGGATCCTTGTATAAGTTCCTGGTTTGTCCAGATGTTGTAGGATATAATGCAGTCCCATATTGACTGTATCATCCACAGACCTGTTTGCACGATAAGCAAACTGCAGGGGGTCCAGCAGGGGTCCAGTGATGTCCTTCAGGTAGGCCAGCACCAGTCTCTCAAATGACTTCATGACCACAGACGTCAAAGCAACAGGTCTGTAGTCATTTAGTCCTGTGATTTTTGGTTTCGTGGGCACAAGGATGATGGTGGAGTGTTTGAAGCAGGAGGGGACTTCACACAGCTCCAGTGATCTGTTGAAGATCAGTGTGAAGATGGATGACAGCTGGACAGCACAGGCTTTGAGACAGGCTGGTGAAACACCATCTGGGCCTTTGGCTTTCCTTATCTTCTGTTTCCTGAAGACTCTGCATACATCCCTCTCACTGATCTGAAGTGCAGGTTGAGAAGCAGGAGGGGGGAGGGAGAGGGGAGAGGGGAGAGGGTGTTGATGGCTGTGTGGTGAGCCGGTCAGAGCGGGTGTGGGGTGTGAGACCAGGTCTTTCAAACCTGCAGTAAAATGTATTCAGCTCTTTGGCCAAATGTTGGTTCTCCACAGTGCTGGGGGATGGGGTCTTGTAGCTGGTGATGGTTTTCAGGCCCTTCCACACTGATGCTGGGTCAGTAGCTGAAAGCTGGTGTTCTAGCTTCTTAGCATAGCTTCTCTTTGCTACACTGATCTCCTTATTCAGTGTGTATTTGGCCTGTTTGTACAAGACTTTGTCCCTGCTCCTGTAGGCGTCCTCTTTGGCCTGGCGAAGCTGTCTGAGTTTTGCAGTAAACCAAGGTTTGTCATTGTTATATGTTAAATAAGTCCTGGTGGGAACACACAAGTCCTCACAGAAACTGGTGTAGGATGTCACTGTGTCAGTGAGCTCATCCAGATCAGTGGCTGCAGCCTCAAAAACACTCCAATCAGTGCAGTCGAAACAGGCTTGTAAAGCCCGCTCTGTTTCGCTGGTCCATTTCTTTACAGTTCTTACCACAGGCTTAGCAGATTTCAGTTTCTGCTTGTAGGCTGGTAGAAGATGAACCAAACAGTGATCAGAGAGTCCCAAAGCCGCTCTGGGGACACAGTGGTATGCATCCTTTAAAGCAGTGTAGCAATGGTCCAGTATGTTACTGTCCCTGGTGGGGCATGTGATGTGCTGTCTGTATTTAGGCAGTTCACGGGTGAGATTAGCTTTATTGAAATCACCGAGAATGATAATGAAAGAGTTTGGGTAACACATCTCTGTGTGTGTGATCTGATCGGCCAGCTGGAGTGGTGTGAGATACTCTTGTCCTCAGATGAAGAGATCGTGACTTGTTTATATGTATTAAGACGGACAACACCAAATAAGACACACGATAACACAGAGCGCTTGCTGAAGACAACAGAAGCTAGCGTTCTTTGTTCTGGGTATGCTTTATAGTTTCCTGGTCAGTGACGTCACCCGCTTCTGACGTCTCGTCACATTATTGGTTAGATACACGAGTGCTTCACGACGCAATCACGCAGAGGCGTTCCCAATGCGTAATGACGCAGCGTGGACAGTTCCCATGAAAGGGAACTGAATTTTTAGTTGCTTTTAGTAAGAATAATAATATAATATAACAAAACACCCAATAATACAATAAACAGTGAACAGAACATACATCCAAAACAAATAAATACCTGTTTACAAATTATATACAAACGTAAAGAATAAACGATAACAAAGCGAGGGACAAGAGTGGTGCTAAAGCAAAGAAATCAATAAAACATAAACAAGTTAACTAAACCCCAACAAATACTAAGCTAATCAAAAGAAAGCAAGGAAAATAACATCTTCAGTGTAGGACACCGCTATCTACACTATCTAACAAACATAAATTAGGCACCCGCTCATAACCTAGTGTGTTTAAACAACTTTACTCTACGTGCTGTGAGGTGTAAGTCACGTGACGTACTAACCTGGTCCCATCACTATGTATAGGAGAAGGACTTGAACAAACTCTGGTAAACCGAGAGTCGAGTCACACCATAAACTCAATATCGGTAGTAGAACATGAAGAGCAAAGTTTCAACAAAAGAAAACACACAATAAACGAATCAAAATAACTAAGCAAGGGCAAAACAAGAGCAACATACAAGAGCAAACGCAAGCAAGCAAACAATAGAAAAGCAAGCGCTTCTCCCGTGCTCGTGTCACATCCGGGTCTTTATACGCGCCCACTAGCGTCTGATTGGTTCTCGGGATGTCGCATGGACCCGATGACTGGCAGAGACATCATCCAATCAATCACAGGGCCTGTAAATTAAGAGTGAAAGAGAGGGAGAACACACTACGGGACGTAACAGTAACACACAAAAATCTAACAGGAAGTATCTTGATTTCCTTTTTCAAACACAACCAGTCAAAATGCCTCACTAATTCATCAGTGCCTCACACTAACTCCTCACATGTGCAAACACTCATTGCTTTACTTAACACCAACCACACTGTAAAAAATGACTTTATGGTGAAGTAAATACTACAGAAAAAAACTGATGTAATTTTTACACGAAGAAGTTAGTTCAGGCAAGAATTTAAAAAACTAAGTAAATTCTATATTAGCACTCAATTTACAGTTTTTGCCTATTGCTTGAACACTATAGATGCTTAGACCAAAGTAACAAAACTTGAAGCTTTTGTTACTATACCTTAAACACAGTGTAACCATACCTTAAACAAAAGCGCTGCTTTGCACTTCAGTTGCAATTCTGCAACACACTTGCTCCTGCACACTACACACTATTTCATAAATAAGACACTTCGTTCATAAATGAAATCTCATGGGTACCATTGGGAAAACACATCTATTCAAAAACAAAACACATTGGGTGATTGAAAGTTCACAGTTGCATCCATCATGTGGACATTCAGACTGGAAAACAGGTATGTCTTCAACTCTCCACTCCAGACTGTAGCTACATGTACAGTATCACATGTACTGTATTGTAAGTTGGCTAGTGCTCCTTTTGTAACAAAATGGTAGTTTTGTGGAACATACAGTACAGTATAGTACATAGCACTGTACCATTGAGATGTTACAGTACTGTGTACAGTATACAGTACAGTAAAAAAGAACCAAACCAATAACAATTTGTGGTTGCATTTTTCTACAGAATGACTAGAAGACCTTCTGGGGGTGGTAGGCAATGCCTGTTCACCCAACAGCAGGAACTTGCCATTGTGGAAATGGTCAGAGCAAACAATGCAATCTGTCTCCACCAGCTATGGGAACAAATACTTGCAGATAGGCAAGTATTCATCAACATCAATCGAGTAGGCATTACCACGATCAGACGTGTCTTGGTCAAGCACAAAATCACATTGAAGCAATTGTACAAGGTCCCATTTGAGAGGAACTGTATCATGGTCAAAGGACTTTGACAAGAATATGTACAGGTAAGTGTTGCAGTCCTTTACATTTACAATACAGTATTTATGTAATCCAGTACAGTAATAGCTGAATATGTACAATTTACATTTACATTTACATTTATGCATTTGGCTGACGCTTTTATCCAAAGCGACTTACATTGCATTATACTATACATTTGTATCTGAGTATGTGCAATCCCTGGGATCGAACCCATGACCTTGGCATTGCTAGTGCCACGCTCTAACCACTGAGCTACAGGAAAGCTTTTATCAATTGTATCAGTACCACATAGATACATGCAGAGAGGGACACAGGTACCTGTGTGTTTGTGTGTTGGGGTTGGGGTGGGGGTGTGTGGGGGGGGTTTTGTATGTGTAGTACTGTAGTTGTGTGTTTTGAGTAATGCCAGCCATCCATGCTATGTATTTTTTTGTTGCAGAAAATATTGGACATGGATGGAGCTGCACAGCCTCATGAATTTATTTACATTGATGAGGCTGGTTTCAACCTCAGCAAAAGTAGACAATGGGGTCGTAATATAATTGGCCAAAGGGCAATTGTGCACGTCCCGGGGCAGCGTGGGGGAAACATCACAATGTGTGCCGCCATAAGCCTTCGAGGGCTACTACACCATCATGCCAAACTAGGTCCCTACAATACGCAACATATACTTGCATTTTTTGATGCACTTTATGATGCAGTTATACAGGACAGATCAGACCAGCCCAGGTTTGTTGTCTGGGATAATGTTAGTTTCCACTGGGCTGCTCTGGTCTGGGACTGGTTCATAATTTTTTTTTCCACTTGGAAATGGCACGTATTTGACCGCCAACCACATGCCCGCATGCCTCTTCTACAGGCAATGGAAGAGGCATGCGGAGACATTGAGATAACTTCAATCCATGGATGGATTCGGCACACAAGGCGCTATTTTCCCCGTTGCTTAGCAGGAGAAAATATCGCTTGTGACGTTGATGAGATCCTGTGGCCAGACCCAAACAGAAGGCAGGATCTGTAATCCCACCCACGCACAATTGGCCTGTTTTTCTGTATTTACAGTAGTGTATTTTGTTTTATTTTTGCGTTACTGCATTTACTGTACTGTACTGTAAAGTATAGTACTGTGATGTGCAGTATTGAGTTGATGTCATTTGTAACCTTTCAGTACTTTCATTGTGAAAACCTTTGTTGGAAAAAAAACTGAACAAAAACTGTAAGTGTTGCATTGAGCATCACAGAATGCTTACTGATGAACTGAATAAAAACAGTGAAAATTAAAGACTGCAGTGTTTTATATAAAGTACTCTAGTGTGTTGCTGCTAATCTGAAAGTGTATTCATATGATGCAAGTGTGTATCATTTTGTCATCAGAGTGACATTTTGACAAAGGATTGTTAGGTTTTTATAGCAGAGTTTCAATTCGACATAGATGTGAATGGTTTATTTCCCAGTGTTGTGTCTTGTGTGCTTGTTTGTAAAGTTATGACACAATGAGCCGAAGTTTTGCAAAAAGCGTTCAAGCAATAGGCAAAAACTGTAAGCTTGTAGAAATTAAAGCGTAAATATCAACATTTTAAAATTAAGTAAAACTACTCAACTTTTCTGATACTGGTATTCCCATGCACTGGGCCTTGAATAATTAATCTGGTTGATTTTTCGCTGTTTTCCAGCTGTTTTTACACTGTTTAATCATTGCTTTTGTGGTTATGTAGTAACTTGCCATTTTGTGATATTTGGAGTTCATTTTCTACTCAGAATGCCACATTCACACTCAAAACAATCCATCGAATGTTCCCGTCATTGTGTACCAAGTACTGAGGTCTGTGTTCAGGTGCCGAGTTACTTCTAATATGAAGATATGGTGTCTACACCATATCTATTGTACTATTTACTTAGATGTTTCTAAGTACAGCATACACTTTAAAAGCATAGTTTAAGTCAGTGTTATATTGTTTGAGTAAAATGTATTGCAAAAGAAACTTCAACAAAGTAGAATTTACTCAACCTTTTACTGGCCAAGTTAAAATTACTTATTTTCTTTGTTAATTTTACTTATCTTAGTTAAGTAGAGTTACTTAATTCCATATTTGAAGTTTACTTAAATATGCGTGCAAACACTTGCAAAAGAAAAATTAAGTACATTTTACTTAGTTTTTATAGTGCAATCATGGCTTTAGAATAGGCCTATAAATAGGCCGAAGATTAAGTTATAGGTTTTGCACAATTTTTCTGTTGTCTACTTGCTTCCATATTCATCATTTCTAAACCCTATTAAGGATTTTTTCTCCACATGGTGATGGAAAGTGCATGATCGTCATCCCTATGTCAACATAACATTTCTCAAGGCAATGGAGGATGCATGTGGAGACACTGACACTGCCTCTATCCAAGGTTGGATACACAAGAGAGAACATGGATGAAGACAAATGTTTGCTTTTTAGATGTGTTTGTGATATTTTGAATTCAGTGCTTCATTTTGCAACAGATGTGAGGCATTTTGCATTTTGTGTGTGCAATTCTTGGATTTGTGTGTACAGTTTTGAAAAAAGAGGCAAAGTTTTGAAAATGTGTGTAAGCAGTTGAAAAAAACTATAAACAAAGCAAGACAGACCATACCAAAAAAGATCATTTTATCTATATTTTCAACCTCTCGTCACCAATCCAACCATACCAGTCCGTTCTTGTGTACCTCCAATATAAAAGCTCTCAGGCTAAATCCCCTTTTCAACCTCTATTCATAGATGACTCCAACAAACCCGTTACATTCTTTTGGTGCCGTGAGCTGCTCCCGTCAATAAGCGGCGTGAGCCCTCCCGACCGGGTGTCCTAAATCATGTAGATCCGCATTGGTAGCCGGTAGGACCTAACCTGCCTGACGCCGCGAGCTGCTCCTGTCGGAGGTTGTCTGGGCCCTCCCAGTCAAACGACCAGGCTTCATCTCAAAACGCCAGCCTCAAATCTTAGTGCTAATTTTGGGGGGGCTTTAGACTGGCAGCTGTCCTTTGCTCATTTGCTTTATGGGGGAGTACTCTGGGTTCAGGTACATTAAAGTACATTAGAGATTAACTACTTTTGTACTTTCACTCAACTAAAATTGAAGAGGAGTACTAAATACTCTTACTTGAGTAGTATTTTATTATACGTATCTGTACTTTTACTCAAGTACTTGATTTGTGTAATTCGTCCACCACTGCCAGTTCTACATAGTTGCATCTTTGGACCACCAATTCGCACAAGATGTTCCCTTTCGTGGGAACTGTCGACGCTGCGTGGCAACGCATTGGGGACCTTCTGCGTGATGTCGTCACTGAAGCACTCATGTATCTAACCAATCGCGTAGCGAGACGTCAGAGACGGGGGACGTCACGGACCAGGAAACTATAAAGCATACCCGGATGCCGAGAACGCTAGCTTCTGTTGTCTTCAGCAAGCACTCTATGTTATCTTGTGTCTTATTTGGTGTTGTTTGTCTTATTTCATATAAACAAGTCACGATCTCTTTGTCTGAGGACAAGAGTATTTCACACCAATCCATATATTTATATATAAAAAAGACACGTATTATGGCGAGAAACAGCAGTTGAATGGGAGTTGAGTAAGCCCAGGCAGCTCTCGAGGGAGCTGTCTGTGTGCACTGTAAAAAAGAAACTCGCTCTCAGAATACTGTGTTCCATTGTTTTCCGCGGATCGCGTCCCGCTTGTGCTGAGGCAGAGCGACGGCTCCATTCGTGGGGTTCACAAATGGATCTGACAGAGGGGTTAGAGACGGGCGCTGCCCTTTCTCTGCCCTTACCTGCCAGGTTCAGTGCCGTCTCCCAGGTGGAAGCACGCTCTGTGGTTTCCTTCCCCGGGTTGAGGCACCGGTATTTCACATGCCCAGCTCTGAGGAGGTGGATATTGTGATATCGATCTGAGGACTCGCCACCTCACACACATCGTGTTCCAAAAGCACACGTTTATTATTCCAACATCTTTCTGAATTTAGGGAGTGGAGCATGCACGTCAGTTCAAAAACAAAGCAGCTGACGGTTCATTCATAAAAATGTCCCGGAGTGTAAAGAAAGAAATGCACTAGCGGGAGTTTTTATCTCCACTCCTGTTGGCTTTATTCTCGAGGGAATAAAAGTCTAACGCAAGGCTTAGATCTCGCGTTTGCCGAGGCAGCGCGTAGATTAAGTGTGCAACAAAAAAAATAATAAATACGGCTCGCTCGGATCTTGCGTTTGCCGAGGCTGCGAATAGATTGCGTGCACATAGTATATATTGTATATAATGTGTTTATATATATCTGGAGGGAACTGAGCAGACGGGAGTTTACCTTTCTCTCTTTCCCTATACTTGCAAACTATTACGAGCTATAATTATTTTTGTATTCTAATATATTCTGCCTGTCATTTTTGACTGTTTTGGGCTGCATTTAATTTGAGGATTAAATGAAATATTGAATACATTAAATTCTGAGGAATTTAAAGGAAAAGGGTGTCGCCCCCCTTGCTCCCCCGCAGAAAGCTTGGGGACCGGGACAGGCGACACAGCTGAAGTCTTTGTGAAGTAAGACAGATCTACGGATATTATCACCAAGAAGGCTTCAAAGAGGTCCTGACATCTGTGGGCCAGGACCCATGAGGGCAGCCCCCTCCGGAGGGGGTCCTGTGTTAGAATATCTGACACCCGTTCCCCTTTGGCGCCCTCAGGGGGCCGTTATGCTAACCCTGCCACCTAGTGTGCGTCAGGGCACAGCGGTCTCCACCGACCCTCCGAGGAGGGCCGGTCATGACTTGATTCGTCTGTTTTCTGCCGGTGCGCCACTTCAGAACGCCGAATCAAGTGCTCAAAAAACACCAGAGGCCAGTCTCGAGAGACTGTTTCCCTTAGTAGATTTTATGGCAGAATGGAAACTTCTACCGAATATATCAAAATGGGTGCTGCTCCTCATAGAAAAGGGTTACAGAACGGGTCTCGCCCGCCCAGATTCAACGGGGTCTTTCCCATAGTGGTGACCCCCGAGCAGTCTCTGGTTATGGAACAAGAGCTTATGACACTCTTGCGAAAAGGAGCTATAGAAAGGGTTCCTCCTCCCAGCAAGCTGTCAGGCTTCTACAGCCGCTACTTCATTGTTCCAAAGAAGGATGTGTCCTATCATAGATTTACATGTGCTAAATCGCTCAATACAAAAGCTCAAATTCAAGATGCTTACACTCAAACAGATTATCCCACAGATCAGGTCCGAGGACTGGTTTGTGGCGATAGACCTGAGAGATGCGTACTTTCAGGTGTCCATCCATCCTTCTCACAGGAAGTTCCTCAGGTTTGCTTTCGGGGGCGAAGCTTACCAGTACAGGGTTCTTCCGTTTGGCCTATCATTATCACCCCGCACATTCACGAAGTGTGTGGATGCAGCCCTGGCTCCGTTGAGACTCCATGGCATCCGCATAATGAATTACATCGACGATTGGTTGATTTTAGCTCGATCAGAGCAGGTAGCAGTTCAACATCGAGATGTTGTTCTGTCTCAGATGAAAAGTCTTGGGTTGAGGCTCAATGCCAAAAAGAGTGTTCTGGTTCCGGCTCAGACCACCAATTATTTAGGTGTAGTCTGGGACTCCACCATGATGCAGGCACATCTGTCTCCTGCTCGTGTGAGTTCCATTCTCGCGGCCGTGAAAGGGGTGAAGTTAGGCCGGTCACTCACTGTAAAGCAGTTCCAGAAACTGCTGGGTCTGATGGCAGCTGCGTCCAATGTGATACCTTTTGGCCTTCTGCACATGAGACCCTTACAGTGGTGGCTCAGGACCAAGGGGTTTTCCCTGAGGGGAATCCTTTTCGCATGATCGAAGTCACGCGCCGATGCCTTCGTGCTCGGGTCATGTGGAAAAAGCCTTGGTTCCTGTCCCAGGGACCCGTGCTGGGAACTCCTCGTCGTTGCGTAATGCTTACAACAGATGCTTCCCTCACGGGCTGGGGAGGCGAACATGAGTGGTCGCTCGGCTCAGGGTCTATGGGAGGACCATCAGCTCTCCTGGCACATAAATCGGCTGGAGATGATGCTGGTGTTTCTAGCACTGAAACACTTCCTCCCAGACCTGAGGGGCCACCACGTGTTGGTCCATACGGACAACACGACGGCGGAATGGTGAAAGCATTCCTTCACGCTAGACCTGGCTATGTGCCAAAGGTCCCCACCAATGTCCCAAGTCCCATTGTACTCCAGGCCTTCTATCCTCCTCCCTTTGAGTCTTCGGATCAGGAAAAACTGAATCTGCTCTGCCCGGTGAGGGCTTTGAATGCTTATGTCCACAGAGCTGCGGCAAAAATCAGACCAATTGTTTGTCTGTTATGGTTCCCCTAAGAAAGGGGGCACAGCATCTAAGCAGGGGATGAGAAAGTGGGTGGTTGAGGCCATCTCACTTGCATATGAATCGGCCGGACAGCCCTCTCTATTGGCTGTTCGCGCCCATTCCACTAGGGGTATGGCGGCATCAAAGGCTCTGATGTCTGGAATATCCATTAATGATATCTGTGATGCAGCTGGATGGTCATGCCAGCACACATTTATCAGGTTTTATAACCTTAATGTTGGCTCCACTCCGGGGTCTTCTATTTTGTCAAGCTAACATTGGCAAGTATTTGAAGCTACGGCACAGTTGGGATTGCGTTCCCAATGCGTTGCCACGCAGCGTCGACAGTTCCCACGAAAGGGAACGTCTCAGGTTACAGATGTTACCCTGGTTCCCTGAGTAGGGAACGAGACGCTGCGTCTCCTGCCGTACCCCCAGCATACTTGCAAGTGCTTGCTTCAGACTTATCCCAGAAGCTAGCGTTCTCGGCATCCGGGTATGCTTTATAGTTTCCTGGTCCGTGACATCACCCGTCTCTGACGTCTCGCTACGCGATTGGTTAGATACATGAGTGCTTCAGTGACGACATCACGCAGAAGGTTGCCAATGCGTTGCCACGCAGCGTCTCGTTCCCTACTCAGGGAACCAGGGTTACATCTGTAACCTGAGACGTTTTGCTGTGCCAAGTTGTGGAAGAACAGTCTTTGCATTGCCTTCCTTGTAAGGCTGTGAATCTTTGGGTAGACGATTCAATTCGATTTACGATTCATAGGTGTTCGATTCGATTCAAGAACGATTTTTGCAAATTCAGAACAATTCGATTCGAGACGATTCACATTAAAATTCTATGCGATTCGATTAATTCGATTCGATTCTGCATTTTAATATGCATTCATAGGGTTATTGAAATGCTTCCCTCAATGTGTCTTAGTCAGGGTGAGAATTACACAGCTGCCTTCAGGAGGTCAGAGAGTAAGGACAAAAAACAAACAAACAAACAAAAACTAACTTTTGTCCATTGTTAATGTTAGTTTATGTTAGTTCTTAATGATGCTACATAACTTTATTTTAATAGCCTATAAAAATTGGCATTTGTGGAAATTTACACAAGCCAAAACATTAAATGGGCTTCAAAACTATTGTTAGGCCTAGTTCATATATAGTGAACTAGTGGAGGATAGTGTTAAAGGCTACAAAAACTTATTAAAGTGTTCCAGGTACATTAAACATACTAATGCTTACATGGAAAGACAAGAATATCATGCACTTTCCCAACTAATCCTAAACTAACTTTTCTTCACAGAATAGTAAGAAAAGCCCTCTTTGTTCTCTTTATACGGAACATTTTCCTTATGGTGATTCTGAAAGAAAACGAGCTGGATTTCTACTGTTGCTATAGTAACGAACGCTTCTGATTGATAGATAAACCGCGCGCTCTTATTTGTTGTTAATGTTGTAGTTATTTCAGCAGTTTCCTTGACACATTCAGTTTAACAACATTAAGTTCATAATTTCATTTATCATTCATTGAACTGTGAGTATACATTTAGACACTTACATTATCTGTTTGCTCCGTCCATGCAATAAATGCGCGCCTTGAAACTGCTCAGGTAATGTCAATGACCCATTTCCTTAAAACTTCAGTATTTTATCTTGTCTTCAGTATTTTATCTTAAAAGCGTTGTATTTCAACAGTAGTGACCAAGCAATGACTTGGCAGCTTTATCAATGGCAGTTTGACTCAGGACTATTGCTGTCTTAATAGAGAGCTGTCATCTGCTCATGTCAAGAACAGTGGCCGTCCTGAGGAGAGCTCAAACGTGGGCTACAGACAGAGCGCGAGCACAATCCTGTAAGGGCTCGAGTGACGCGCACAATGTCTCCATCAATTCGCGCATGTAGTAATTTCATGTTTATATATTTGAAAGCACTGAATCGCTATAGAATCGAGATTAATTCGATTCTTAGCATTTTACATCGATTATTGACCGAAATTAACGATTCACGATTCAAAAACATGTTTCAAGATCGATGCATCGTCAGGATTTGTAATCGATGCAACGAGAAAACGAGTGAATCGTTACACCCCTACTTCCTTGTGATCATAAGAGTGGATGAAATTTGGAACTTTTGGAAGTTCCAGATCATGTCATTAAGACACTGTTTGTTTGTTTGTTTGTTTGTTTGTTTGTTCACTTCTTTTTTACTGTGCATTCATTTTAAACCAGACACAGTTCGATGCAGGCTTTTCAGAGAGACTGAAAATAAAAATGATTCAGTGCCGACTATATTGGGTCCGACAGTATCGTCACAACACACGTGTGAGTAACAATGTGTCACTATTGCTATTTACTATTCACTTTACTGAAAATGATGAACGATGAATATAAGAAAGACAATGCGACAAACGATGGTATTCATTCATAATTCGTTTAGCACGTGAAACACCGTAAGTTATCCTATCAGCTATAACTGTGGCAAGTACTTAAACTTTATATGCCACAACCAAGACTTTTAAAACATATGTAAAACGCAGGGCTTGACATTAACCTTTTTTGTCCACCAGCCACTGTGTTTTCCAAAGTTACTAGCCACTCTCAGCATTTTCACTGGCCACAATTTTGGGGAAATTGTTTTATTAAGGGTATGACGATCTCTCACAAAAACTAGAGGAGACATATTTTATCACAATTTTTAAGAAATCTTCAATGATGTTGTGACAATGCTGTGGCAAAGTCACAAAATGCAAAACAATGCAGGTGCATTTTGAATTTTTTTAACTAAACCGGGGCTGTCACTAATGGTTATTTTTGTAATTGAATAATTTGTAAATGATTTTAATGCTGTATATATATATATATATATATATATTGTAATAAAAATAGACCTAAGCGAACAATAGCCTTTAAAATCACTTAAAATGCATAATGCCGAGGCAATAATAATTGGTTCAAATAAAGTAGCTAGTAATCATTTGGTTTAATTCAACAACACTGCTAAAATACATAATGTAAAATGCATAATATAAACATAATCAATTATCTATTATAACAAATGCCTACTGAGGGCGCCAAGGGTCTTGTGATTGTTGTTACATTTTACAGCATGATCAAATCCTTGTAAAGGTGCAGTATGTAATATTCACAGCTACAGGTTAAAATGGGTACTGCAGTCCAAATTCAAAATATTGGAGAGGGTTGATTCTCCCACCCCCTCCTCCTCAGACTCGATGCTCAAGGTGGTTGCCAGTGTGAGAACATGCAAGAGGAAATAGCACAATGGAATGCAAATGAGTCTTACTCTTAAATTGATCAGTTGATTGGACATGGAGCTTTTTAGATGGATGCTGAGGCTTTTTAGATCATGTAGAATCTGTAATCTCCAATCTAGTTTGTTTACTGGCTTCTGTGGCTACAATATGCTGTGTTTTCCACTAAATGGCAATCCAGGGTGTTAAAATGCTATTGGGTAAATTGGCAGAGGGCATGATCAAACAGATATTCCGACACGGAACATATTTCAAAGTAGAATAACTGTCTGTAGCACTGTGTTTCAGAGAAACAATTATGTGAACTTTGCATGTTTCCTAAATCTCTGTACACATATCATGGTATTTTTGTGCTTTATTACAGTAAAAAAAATAAAAATAATAATAATAATAATAAAACATAAACACATACATCAACTTTAATATTGGCCAAACAATATTTAATTAAAATGTGCATTTAATCTTTAATATTTGGCTACTTCTTTATGACAGAAATGCTACAGCCACTAATTTCTTTTGTAAACATGTGGACATCAGAACATGCAAACTCAGGGCAACCCTAGTGAAAAAAAAGTATACTTTATTGTATTTTAAATAATAGTTAAAATACAATAAAATATTCCCTTTTTCTATAGTACATTGCAAATATACTTACAAAAAATTTACTATCTTTAAATATATAAAAAGTATTTTAGCATCATATTTTCACAATACAACTTTTAACACACTTTAAAATAATTGTACTTTAGTATATTTTCTAAAAAAAATATATTTTAGAAAAATATACTTGAAGTGAAAGTTCAGTTTATTTTTTAAAAGTGTATTTATTTGCACTTTATAAAAATGTATTTGAGGTAAATTTTAACTGTGTGCTGAAAATGATCATTGTAAAAATGCACTGAAAGTATATTTAAAAAATACATTATTTAATATCCTGAAGTTGTAGTGTATTTAAAGTAAAATTTTAGTATATTTTTTAAGTTTACTTATTCATCCTTGGAATTCATTTTATTACTTATTTATTTCAGAATGACTTATGCATTAAAAGCCCATTTTTTAGTATAGCCTACAATTTCCAAATATGTGTAAATATTAATAAGTTTACAGTGGCAGAATCATTTTACAATCGTACACACAAATCTATATTAAACAACACACCAGCAGCACAAGTAACATTACATGTGAAAAAAATATGTTGAGTGGTTGAACTCAAGTGGTTGAGAGCGAGATTTCGGCTTGATATCTCCTTTTTGAGTTTGTGTGTGGTGGTTTATGGTATGTTTGTATGCAGCACCAAAACTCCCCGTTCATATGATTGGGTTAAATCGTCCCGTATTCTGTACGATATTAATTCATAAAGTGTTGTATGCTTGACTATGTACCAAAAACAATATCGACATGCCATACTGATACAGTTCCCTTTTGCTAATCCTCATTTACTGTTCGAAAATAGTATTGGTTCAGTGATTTAGACAGACTAATGTAAAACGTGAATAAAAAGTTGAACATGCTGTCTGACCTTATATCTTTGTTATATTCTGTTAACAGATGCTGTTCTTCACGAGTTTCTGCAGTCAACTGTCTGTGTAAGCGGCCATCAGACACAATAATGAGAAGCTCATCAGAAAATGGAATAAAATGTGAAATTTGTATTTGTGTATAGAGGGTCACCATTGGTCCAATAATTGTTTTTCTTTAATGAAAAACATGGTAAGTTTTGCTGAAACCATGTTAAGTTAATGAAATATGTCTCTTCATTAGTGGTGTTTTTTATTTATTTTAATGGCCTTGAAACAAATGCATTCAACTTTGGGAAAATGTCACCTAGGTAATTTGTTAAACGGTATTTAAATGGTAGCACAATTATAATACTGTATTGTGTGAGATTATGTAATTCAAAGTACAGTAGTCAACTTTGGAAGTGGATCGAAAAAGTTCAGCACAAAGTTAGGACAACTTTGATTAAAGGTTTTGATCCACTTCAAATGTTGACTATATTACACAAAGTATAAGTAATAACAAATTCTATTGTTATTGACTGCAAAGTGTGTAATTTTTAGTATTTGGAATAAGCCAAAGGTACTGAGCATACAGTATATACTATTACCTGTAAAATAATTAATAGATAGTATATTGCTTGTGTGTTCGGAAGACACTCGTAATTAATTTGTAATGTACTTAAATAAACATAACATAAATAAAGTGTACTTATAACACAAATAAAGTGTTCTTATAACACAAATAAAGTATACTTATAACACAAAGTATACTTATAACACAAATAAAGTATATTTATAACACAAATAAAGTATACTTATAACACAAAGTATATTTATAACAAATAAAGTATATTTATAACACAAAGTATATTTATAACACAAATGAAGTATACTTATAACACAAATTTAGTACGCTTTAATATCACTAATCAAGCATGTAATTAGTCCCTCCACAGGCATATACTTAAAGTGTAATAAGTATACTTGAAGTTGTTCCAATTTAGCACACAAAAGTACACTCAATATACTTAAAGTTGTGTTTATATACAACTTAATTACAACTACAATATACTTAGTACAAAATTAGTTGTTTCAAAATAACACACTATAAGTTAACTAATCATTAACACACTTGAAATATACTGATAATTAGTCTGGCTGCAAGTATACTTATAGCATATTTTTTTTCACTAGGGAAGGGTTTAAACTTTTATCTTGAAATTGCAATGAACAACAATTTGATGCTGGCGTTCAGACTTAAACACGGAAGCACTGCATTCACTGCGTCAACTGCATATGAGACTGACAGGGTAGATAAGAAATTGTTGAATAAAGTCATTATTTTAGTTTTGTTTTTTGCGCAAAAAAAATTATTCTCATCTCTTCGTAACATTAAGGTTGAACCACTGTAGTCACATGGACTATTTTAACGATGTCTTTAATACCTTTCTGGACCTTGAATGATGGTAATTACATTGCTTTCTATCGGGGGATAAAAAAAAAAAAACTCAACGTAAAGTTGATGTCCCTACAATAACAGACCAGCGTGCATCTAATACATTTTTCATTGAAGAACATTGTGCAACTTCACATACTTTTGTTTAAAAGCACTCATTGTCACAATTGTAAACACAATGGCTTTCTTCCTCCACAAGGGTTTTTTGCTTCATGGCATTTGTTTCCAGGCGGACCATTAAAGAACGTGACACACGTCTCCCGGACATCCTGTAGAATTCAACCAACCAGATGAAGACTTTGAAAATCCTGAAGTGTTTCCAGTTAAGTGTGCCATATGCATCAGACTTTCAGCCAACAGTCCATAGGCATAACGTCTGAGGCTGAGACAAGTTTTGGAACAACAAGAGGGTGAGTACTTAATGACAGAAATTTCATTTTCGGGTGAACTAACGATTTAACCAAGCTGCTGAGACTCTCCACGCATGTAAATGAAAACAGTGCTACACTTGGCTTTGAAACACAACACGCGTTAGACTTTATAGACGTTCCCAAATCCACATTATTGGAAACCCAAACAAACAGCACATCCCCTACGAAAAATAAGTATACTTTAAGTTCATTTTATGAAGTGTACTTAAGTAATGTTTAAGTATATTTTTAAGTATACTTTATGTAGTAAGTATACTAATATAAATGTATTAGTAGTAAACTTGTAAGTGTACTATTTCAAATACCGCTTGGGACAAAATTGGCCCACTTTTAGTATATAAAAGTAAATGATTAAGTGTACTAAAAGTGTAACAGTAGTACATTTTAAGTGCACAACTAGTTTATATTACGTTTATCATTTGTACTGCAAGTGAACTTATGAGTATACTAGTAGTATACTATTTTAATTCTAGTAGTACATTTTTTTGTATATGAAAGTACACTTTGAAGTATACTCTGATTCAGTAAACTACTAGTTTAGTAGTTTTATACTGCAAGTATACTTGTAAGTTTATTTTAAGTGAGCATAACATCACACTTATAGTTTACTATTTATAAATTATTTTTGCACTTTAAGTACTACTATGTTCCTATATAGGTATTCATTTTTATATACCATTAACTGTACTTTAACTCTTTCCATTTTAAAAACATTTTATTCTAGCTTCATGTATCCTTTTTTATCAACACTTGAATGTGGGTAAGTTTCATTTTAAAAAAGCAACATTTTAAACAAAAAGCTGAGAAAATCAAATTTTTGTCAAAGACTATGTCCGGATGGGATTCAGAAAATTGATCAAATCACAGATGGAGAAGATTGAGTTCATCAACACCCCAAAAGCTTCACAGTCCTATAGCTCATCCTGGGTTGACATTTCATTCAGTAACATTAGGCAGTTTTGATTTACATGCTGTTTAATGTTTGATGATCGCGTTATTTTATATTTGCGTGAGCAATCTTATATCACTTGTTTCAGCTTCTTCTTCTCCTGTGTTTTGTTCCGGAGATTCTGTACTCTTTCAGAAGATGCATAATAGCGCCCCCTGCTGTATAACAGTGAAAACATTGATAGCCGGAAACTTCAGAGGAAGGGGAAAGAGTAAAGTAGATTTGAAGTAAATTCCTAGTAGCCTACACTACCAGTGGACTAGCCTACACAAAAATTCAGATACTCAGAATTAGGAACATATATTTTTTTCTTTATAAATCAATATTTTCAAACAATATAACCCTAATAAAAAAAAATTATAATAAAATTTCATACTAAGTATATTTCAATTCCATTAACATATTTATTAAGTGACATATCACTTAAGATTTACTGATATAAAATTATAATGACGCTTTATTTAGATTATTTCTTTAATGAAAAAGCATGTAATACCTTCCCATTTTCATAGTTTAAAAGAAGTATACTAATAGCACACTTGAATAAACTTCTTTTTCGTAAGGGATACAGAGACTGAGTTTGCGTGGAGCTGCATTAAATGTGAACGGAGCCACACGCATGTAATTAAAGTGTTGTGCTTCACTCTGAAACCTGCAGCATGTATATTTATCTAAATGATGTTTTATTAACAAAATTCGGGAGGAGCAATGTTCAAATAATCTGACTAATCATCACGTCATTTCAGCCAGCTGCTAGCAATCAGTAATCAACATATCTACCCAATCAGCATGAGTGAAAGCATATATATAGACACAGTCGACCCACCCATATTCCTACAGCATTTGACCCGCCCTAAGTTCCCAACATGTCCGAAATTAATCTCTTTGCGTCCGATGAAGAATCTTTTGTCCTCAAGGAATCTTTGCCGCAATCCTCTGGCCTTACTAGGAGCAATTACACCGCCTAACACCGCCGCTGATCCCACAGAGTTATCTCGGGGGGGCGTCAGCCCAAACAAACGGGTCCCAGCATGCCAAGACGCCGAGGCCTACTCTCGTCACTGTGGTCGAAACATCCGCGATCTCCTTCCGTGTATTTCCCTAGTCCTGCCCATTCTATCATTCCTGCCATAGAGAAATGGTCAACAAGGCAGTCGAGCACCAAGCTCGAGTCTCGGGCAATGCCTCCTCTTCCCATGAAGGAACGGGCCTTCCTCCAGCATCAGGCCGCTGCAGCAGGCCTTTAGCAAGCCAGAACCGTGCCGCAGCGCAGATTCAGTCCCAGCCAGCTCACACTTTCCACCCCATCGGCTCAACCCCGCAAGAGCACAGTTAAAACCCTTCTCGTTTTCAGTCCCTGAATTAATTTCCACAGTTATGCCATCTTGATCGATGTTGATCCGGGGAATTCAGGTTTTAAACTATTTCTGTAAAAGTCTGCCGTTCTAAATTAACATGCCGCTTTTGGTTTAAACACGCAAACAGCTGTTATATGCTCGTATATCACGTTCAGATTGCACGCATGGTCGCATACAGAATCATTGAAACTTGGAACTTATTGTCATTGCTGTCCTGCGATTTATCAACAAAATCGCTTAGAAACTTAAAGTCATAATATGTATTTCTGTTTTGAAGTAACTTCAACCCACAGCTTCACTATTGGTAAAGAGACGCAGAGACTGGTAGGACAAATTCTTACAAACAGTTCATTTCCAGGCCTGACGGCATAAGGAATCAATAGGATATTTATGTTCGCTTCCACCTTCCTAAACAGTCCAAACTGTCCCGCCATCTCTCACCCTACCTCTCTTTTGTCTTTGGTCTACAGTTCAACTACGGACCCTAGCGTGAGGCTGTCTCCGCTATTGGCGCAGGCCCAGATGTCCTATTTTCCCCAGCTTCCCTCTTTTTCTAAGCACCCTGTTCCTTCCCAGGCTCCAGGGGCCAACACGAGCAAGAGGCTGCCTTTGCTAACGGTGCAGTCCCAGGCTCCTCAATTTCCCTTTCTCAGTTTCCCTCTTTTCTAACCTCCTCATTCCTCCCCTGGCTCCAGGGGCCGACCTGAGCGGGAGGCTGCCTCCACTAACGGCCTCAGTCCCGGCCTTTCTTCCTCCTAGCACTGTCTCACAAGCAAACGCCGTTCCCCCTGTCTACTACAACGCTGATGCCCATCCCACCAAATGCTACAGCCTTGGAACCAAACCCGTTGCCAACAACATCAGATCCACTTAGAAATTCAAGCTGTTGGCACCGAGGCCCAATCCCAACCCCGGTACCTCATTATTCAGAGCTGATATTCCCATAAACCACCCACTGCAAACTCTCCTTGACACCTCTCTCAACTACATTCTTCAAGCTGCCTCCCCTAGAACCCTACAATCCATTCCGCATAGGAGCAGCAACTACAGCCACCCAAAAAGGCCTCTCCCAGCATCAGATTCAAACACTTGGTCGCTGGTCAGCAGAAGCTTTAAAGAACTACATCCGATCTAATCGTTTCCATATTAAAAAAGCCCAACTAACACTTATCAGCTAGTTTCAGCTCCAGCTCATTCTCACACGTACCTGCAAGCCACCATATCCAACTCAACTAATACTATCATTCCAATACAATGGAATTTTTCTATCATTGCCGCAGCAGTGATGCGCCTCGGCTCCCGCAAGAGCTCAGTTATTCTGGCTAATATCTCCACTGCCACAGCAGTGATGTTCCCTCAGCTCCCGCAGGAGCTCATCCTCTCTGGCTAATATCTCCACTGCCACAGCAGTGATGTTCCCTCAGCTCCTGCAGGAGCTCAGTTTCTCTGGAAAATATCTCCACTGCCACAGCAGTGGTGTTCCCCTAGGCTCCCACAGGAGCTCAGTTTTCCAGGCTAATTCCTCCACTGCCGCAGCAGTGATGTTCCCTCGGCTCCTGCAGGAGCTCAGTTTCTCTGCCTAATATCTCCACTGCCACAGCAGTGGTGTTCCCCTCGGCTCCCACAGGAGCTCAGTTTTCCAGGCTAATTCCTCCACTGCCGCAGCAGTGATGTTCTCTCGGCTCCCTCAGGAGCTCAGATTCTCTGGATAATATCTCCACTGCCGCAGCAGTGATGTCGCCTTGGCTCCCGCAGGAGCTCAGTTCCTCTGGCTATTCTCTCCATTGCCGCAGCAGTGATGTCGCCTCGGCTCCTGCAGGAGCTCAGCCCTGTCTAAACTCACCTTCACTGCCGCAGCTGTCACGATCAATAGTGTGAGTGCCCTATCTGCCACTTGAGGGCACTCCATCCTGGACTCTTTCACCCATTGACTACACTACCCATAACGCACTGCCGGACTCATTATCCCTTTATCACATCATTACAACCAGCTGTCATGTATTATGTAATCAGTGTCTGTCTATTTATACCCTGTCTGTTTCTGTTCACATCCTGGAGTTTTCAGTTCACATTCCCCGGTCTGTGTTGTTTCCTGTTCCTGTGTTTTGTTCTTGTTTTTTGATGGACTGATTACCTGGCTTTTGACCCATGCTTGTTTGTGGACTACGATTTTGGATTACCCTAATAAAAACACCTGCACTTGGATCTGTCTCTCGTCTC